>BMAO01003231.1:0-35000 GCA_019973975.1 Trichonephila clavata | reverse complement strand
GCATCAATTTTCCACTCCTTTTTAGTGTCTCATAAAAGTAACGGTTATATAATTATAATAATAATAATAATAATAATAATAATAATAATAATAATAATAATAATATTATTATTATTATTATTATTATTATTATTATTATTATTATTATTATTATTATTATTATTAAATAATAATAATAATAATAATAATAATAATAATAATAATAATAATAATAATAATAATAATAATAATAATAATAATAACCGTTACTCTTTATGAGACACTAAAAAGGAGTGGAAAATTGATGCTCTCTAGTAGACTAGGTAGATTCTAAAAAGGGGGTTATATAATTTTTTTTTTTTTTTTTTTTTTTTTTTTTTTTTTTTTTTTTTTTTTTTTTTTTTTTTTTTTTTTTTTTTTTTTTTCACGAAACTTTAGAATAAGATAATATTTAATTAAGAATTGGATAATATTTTAGAATTAGATAACATTTATTAAGAATTAGGTCACTTCGTACATTATAAATACTAAACTTACAGTATTGCAACTCAAAAGATCATGTCTAACCCATGCAGCATCTGTTTGGAAGATCTAACAATAGTTTTTCGATTAAACTGTGGACACTCGTTCCACTTCAATTGCATCAGACTATGGGCAGTTACAAGCAGTCAATGCCCTTATTGCCGAAAAGCTATATGTGAGAACGATTTACGAGACCTGTTTGGGATGTCCTTGAGGCGATTGCTACAAAAAATCTACGAGCAAGTTCCGAACCATATATTACGAGATATCTCCGTGACGAACGCGCCAGTGGAATGTCCCTGCTGTAAAGAACGGATTAATGTCAGGACGGAGCGAGTCGGCTATTGTGCCAATTGTTTTTGTCCCACACATCTCGAGTGCTCGTTGAACCATGTAACTTGTTCCGTATGTTGTGCTGTGACGCGTCAATTGACTTTGATTTAAAATATCCTCGCCCCCAAAAAAAAACTGTTCTGTATAATGTGCTATTACACACGATAATAAAATGTGATCGTTTTTTTATTTCAAATGCTCCTTCATTCATTTTCTTGCAAATACATTTTACGTACATCCTGTGTTAAATATTCAAACTCTGTGTTCGATATAAACGCCCTCGTGTAATCGGACCATTGTGAATTTTTTTTCAAAAATTCGCGAGCTACTTTTTGATAATCTATGGCACAAAAAGCAACATTCTCGTACTTTTCCAACGTTTGCTCTTTAGTCATGAACAAACATTCGTGACCTTCTTGATTACCGCACATATTTAAACAGCCTTTACATCGAAATTGATCGTTTATCGAAAGGATTAATGCTTCACAAAGTATTTTAATCAAACTCGCATAGAGTTTAGATTCAATAATTTGATCCGTCCGACATTCTCCGGATGTCGCGGCACAAAGTGTATCTGCCAGATTTTTTAAAAGCTGTTTTAAAACACACTCCGTATGTACTTTTGATTCGCACAATAAGGTTTCCATTTGCATTTTATTTAACACGCATACGGGTGACAGAAAATGCCGCTCGAAATTACTTTTTATCTCATATTTTTGTAACACGAAAAACTCTTCATCAGATTTTTGCATTATACTGAAAAGGAAAGAATCGGCGATAATGATCGGTTTCCCAATATCCGGATAAGTGCCGCAATCATGTGCGAGACGGTACCAATCTGACGGCGATAAAGTGAACATTTCTTCTCGGACAAATTTTTTTTTCCAAGGACCGATATAAATTTCTACTCGATTCGATACTCGAATTATGAATAAAAACATGTCATAACCCAGTGGAAAATTGTGTAATACTTTTAAATCCATGATAAACTCTATTGTATTAATTTAAAAAAATAGCGTATGAATATATATTAGTAAATAAATTAAATACAAGATTTTATAAAAAAAAAAAAAAAAAAAAAAAAAAAAAAAAAAAAAAAAAAAAAAAAAAAAAAAAAAAAAAAAAAAAAACTGTTAAAATTTGTTTCTAACTTAACTAGAAGCCAAGTTACAACCTTTTTTATATTACTTGATCATAAATTTCTCTGACCGGAAGTGGCCCAAATTGTTTGCTTACGTTTCTCTTTCACGGTATATGACATGAAATATGAAAATTAATATACAAATACTCAGTCAGAAATTAAAATAGAATATTTGAGAATAAATATAAATGTATTTGGACATACATTTTTCCTTTTTTATGAATAAAATCTGGCATCAAAATTGTTGTTTAGTGACTTTGTTTACATATATGTTTGATTTTCATGCTGAAAGAATCGACAGCATAGATATTTTTGCTTGAAAATGGTGAGAAGTATTGCCAGAAAGCGTAAGAGATAATTTTATGGAAATAAATACATAAAAATTTCCGAAAATAGCATTTAAATTCAACACCTGTTCCTGAATACATTGCTAGCTCTTCCAAAATTGGGAAATGAGAGTACTGCAGAAGAAATGCTTGGTCCTCTGTTTGGTGACAGAATCATTGATTTTGAGATTATTGTGAATGCATTTTCTCAACTTTGCTGCCCAAAATGTTTTGCTGAAAAAGTAGAGCTTTTTGAGGATTCCATGTATGAATTATGCTTTCATTTTACGCTAAAATGTAAACGCTGTGACTTTTTTCTTTTCATTTGCTTCATCAAAAAAAGTTGTAAATGCACCAGTCATAAATACCAGGCTAGTATATGGTATGCGGCAGATAGACAAGGGTTTCGCTGGTGCATTTAAATTATGCTCATAAATTTGCCTCGACTGACAAAAACTGCTTTCAAAAAAATCGGGAAGCAAAGCTTTTAAAAGTGGTCCAGGCTGCAATATCAGTTGATACTAGTAAGGTGTTAGACGCAGAAGTTTCGTAGTCCTACTACCCTACATGCAAGAGACTTCAGATTATGCCAAGAAACACTCTGAATGTGGGTCGGCTTTTGACGACCACGTATGTCAGTGTAACTTCACGGGATCTTCGTCAAAAATGGAAATTGTGGGGGGCTTCACGAATATTTCTTCGGTCTGAAAAAAACCGCGGACTTCAATATTATGGGGATGGTGACTCAAAAGCTTTCATGAGTGTGAAATACACTTATGGAATGAACGGTGCGACAAAGTTATTTTTGTTGTTTTCTCAAAATGAGTTTTCTTACATTTTTTCTTACCGCAAAACACAATATCTCAAAAAGTTATGCTTGAATGAAATAAAAATTTTATATATATATTTTTTTAAATACTAATACAGGGAATAGACCTCTCTTAAGATTTTATGTTGAGTAGACATTTTTTTATACAACAATAAAGTGAAAATTACGATAGCTTTTAAAGAAAATTTCAACGTTGAGAAGCTCGAAACACAATAGCTTCTCACGTAATGGTTATATTACCAAAATAAGTGTCTATTCCCCAGATAAGGTTGTATGCTGTATTATTCAATTTACAAAATGTCAATATATTTATTTTATTTTCAGTTATCATGTTTTGCGTAAAGTCTTATTTTTTGCTTATTTTTTTCATAAAATACCTTTTTCATAGAAAAAATGTGCACTAACAAGACTTTACTTGGGTGTTTTTCTGATTTTAAAGACCCATAATGTCATAAAATATGCATTAACAGGCAAAATTCAGGTTAATTCAAAAACTTTTATTCGAAGGTGTTCTGTTACCTTAAATCTACATCCCTGGAATTTTTTTAAGCTTACTTGCAAAACAGAAAATTTCTTACATTTTTATATAAATGTTATTTTTTCATTTTAAACGATTCTGCCTTATAATACTCGAGAATATATTTTGTCATTAAATCTACATCTTTCTCTCTAGATTTTTTAAAAATTATTTAACTTTGCTTTCTTTTAAAAATATTTTTCTGCTAACAGCTGAAACGATGACATAATTATTTTATTGTGTCCGATTTGGTGTAATGCATATTAAAATCATTAAATTTTCTCTAAATTATTTTTTAACTAATGCATTTTCATATGATTATATATTTTTCCATCAATGATACCGAATTTTTCAACAAATATCATTGTGGCTCGGCTAACGGTCAATGCATATTATATTAAATTCTCTCTCTAGAATTGGTTAAATATATCTGCATTACTTTGCAGATTTATCTTTAGAATTTTTATTAATATTTTTTTTTTACGTTAGATACATAAACATAATAATACAGTAATTTGTCAAAACGATATAGATACTTCGTAATAGTATTTAAATTTTTTATAACATTACATTTGTCATGATGAGAGAAAATGTTTTTTAGATTCCCTCTCTCTTAGAGTGTTTACGAATCCTGTCAAAAAACAAAGTCATAAAAAATAGCACAAGAAAAAATGTTTTATTTACATACGTATATTTACAAATTTAATAAAAATATTTATTTGAAATTGAACACATATGATGTATTGTTTTTAACTACAGAGATTCGATCAAAAGTTTTAAATTTCGAAAGATCGAAATATATTACCGTTCTTACTTCCGACTCGCCGGCATCGAGCTTCTGCCGGACGAATCGGGCGAACGTGTATGCAATTATCCTGCTGCATTTGACCCCTCCGTATGCGTGCACCATTTCCCCTCCGTGGGGGTCTGCAAATGGGAGCTCCACATGCGGCAGGTCCTCGTACTTCGGGCAATTATTTAACAGATCCATCTTCACTTCCATGGCGGGTATTCCGAAGCTTTCGAATAGGTCTTTTTGCTCGTTCCCCTTCACGAGCACCGTTAAGTTTCTCCCCCCATCTCTCTCACGATAAATATCGTACATTGTTTTTTTTAAATCCTCTGGTCTAACGGTGCCTGAAAAAGAAAAAAAAATAATTACTACGAGTTATAAATGATATACGTGAATTTCGTTCGTTCGACCGACACCGTTTGTGTAACGTGCGATATCGCGTCTAGAGAACTTTTAAACTCTATATAAATCAAAACAAAGTATCGCGAGTACATCACTAAAGGCTCTCAAATAAATGCTGGACACAGTACGATTCAAATAACAAAAATTGGTCAAAAAATCGAATATAATTTTTTACCTTACATTTCTTTCTATAACCTGGCAAAATTTGAAAGTTCCAAACTTAAAAACACAAAATTGCGATAGCTGTTACGTTCGTTTTTATTCACATCCCTATGGTAAATCAAAACTTCGGAAAGATAAAATAACTTGTCTGTCTTCATTTAAAATGCTAAAGCTTTTTTTTTTCTATCGTGCCTAATACTTTGATTTTTTTTACCTATTGCTAATAGTACGCTTAACAAAAGTTGGTATGCGTTTTTGAATACCGATCGTGTTCCATACCCTACTTTTGTTTTTCAAGCGCGTATGTAAATTTTTGTAGGAGGAGTAGCGTTTTAAAATAACTTCAAAAAATATTTTTCCTTAAAAATTAAAAATTGCTAACTTTTTATGAAACTTTGAGCACAAAATCAGTTTTACGTAGTATACACACATAGGAGGCCACCAAAAAATTTCGAAGATAAAAATACTTTATTTTAGTTCCTACGATATTTAGAAGTAAAGTTATAGCTTAATTAGTAAACCAGAAATGGGTATTTAAAGAGACATAAAATGTAAACAAATAGTTTAAATGCCTTTTTCTTATATTTTAAGCAAGATACTCACTACTTATTGTAAATACAGATCAAAGTATGCTTTAATTATTTAATAATATTTTTTCACATCTGGCAACTGTTTTATATAATTCAAGTTTGTTTTATTGAATGGCGATACAATTATCATCTATACTTTGTTCATTCGAAAGCGTTCTTCTTTAATAGTACTTAGTTTTCGATATTTTTACAGTTTATTCATTTATTTTATCTAATTTTAACGTTTTATTTCACAAGCCTAACCGTAACTGCAATTTTTCAATACAATTTCACACAAAATTCCCAAAAATATTTATAACTTTGTAAAAACTGTGTTTAAATTCTTATTTTTATGTCCCATTGCAAATAAAAATATTCTTACATATTTCGAAAAAAGTGCTCCGAAGGTAGTCACATACCTTAAATAAAAATTTATTGCTTAAATCATACCATGTCCCTTAAAAATAACGACCCGTTCGGCTCGATTCGTGCCAGCGTTTTTCAATAGCCGAAGAATCGGCGATAAAAGTACATTTGGAGTAAGTAATGGTACGGATAAAGCAGAATGTCTAGAAACGATCGAAACAAAAAACATGCAATGAATCGAATCTAAATTGCTGCCGAGCGGGTCAGAAATAGTTTTTTTATGGACTACAAAAAAGGTAAAAAAGCACGGATCGCTTCCGGTTCCGTATCGCACAGACGAGGGTACGTTAAAAAAGAAAATTTCGAATAGAGAAGTTTTTTCTTACCCGGATAGGGAAAGGGAATTCCGTGTATCGTCTGGGACACACACGAGTTTGTTTCTCGGTCCTTAGGTGTGTACACGTGGCCGGTCGTGTCCACCGTCACCACCACGGATTCCTTCGTCCAGATGGACGCCAGCGCAGCCTCGACCACAACAAATCTACCTTCGGAATAGAAACCATTGACGTGGCCGAAGAACCCGAATCTATAATTGGATGCCATCTAAAAAAAATCGAAAAAAATTACAACCGCACGGGTAAATTTTAACATAAAAAAACAAATGATCACGCATACCAAAAATTTACAAAAAAAATAATTTCATTCACGAACACATGCGTAACTTCGCAATAGCACCGCGATTCACATTTACAAAAAAAAGTTTAATTGCACCGACTGCTTAACGACATAAAAAGAATCATGCATACCGAAAATTTATTTCACAATAGCACCGAGATTCACATTTACAAAAATTAAAAGAACATTTACAAAAAGCCAAATAGGAAAAGTTAATTTACGATAGCGCCGCATAGTTTAATTTCGAAGGAATGTTAGTTTAATTTGAAAATATCATTTACAAAAAAAAGCACAATAACATAACAAAATGTTAATTTACGATAGCGCCGCATAGTCGAAAGAACATTTACAAAAAGTAAAATAGCACTTGCTTAACAAATACAACATGACGAAAGAACATTCACAATAGCATCGATTTGAAAAAAAATCGAAAGAATATTTACAAAAAGTTTAATTCACCGCAACATCGTGCGTAACATCACGAAAGAACATTTACAAAAAAACGATTTTAATTTAAAAATGCAACATTTACAAAAAAAGTTTAATTACCGAGCGTTGTTCACGAAAAGATTTAAAAATGTCTGCGCAACAAAAATTTCGTCGACAGAGCTAACAGAAAAATGTACTCACCGTGTGTATCAAAGAGCAGCAGAGCAAATGGACGTGTGCAATCGACGAGGAAGAGCAGCGGCATGTAAGGATCCGAGGTAGCGCGTCTTAAATACTCTTCGGGCAAGGTGCCAAAAAAAACGTCGTCCAAACTAGGTCGACCAAACAACGTCGTCCAAACTAGGTCGACCAAACAACGTCGTCCAAACTAGGTCGACCAAACAACGTAGCTTCGACGACGTTGTCCGATATAGGTAAAAAGAAAATTTGTCAAAATATTGTTCAAACTCGTAAATATTTACGAGTTTGAACGATATTGATTTAAACAATATCGTTCAAACTCGTAAATATTTTAACACCGGTGGTCCGTCTCACGGGTTTCATGGGCAGATGGGCAAAGATCGAAAATCTTTTCGGATACAGTCTTCTCTCGTCGTGACGACGTCGAATTTTTCGAACGTGCAGAGTAGCATTCAGAGTGTGTATGACCAGAGTCGGAAACGAAACGGTAAATCCTCGGTAAATCATATCGCACCACTCGTCGGGGGGTATTCTCCATTCTTTCGACACATACTTTGAAATAAATAAGCGTCGAGAGTGATTTTCGGTTATGTACAGGAATCCAGAGGGAATGCGTTCAAACTCGAGAAATGTAAACCCTTCTTCCTCGGTTTCACCAAAGACTTTAATCCGAGTTCCGACACGACAGGTGAGAATATACTTTGCAAAAAACGCGGGGAAAACATCGGAATGTATGTAGATGGAATAATGTCCATCGGTTTCCAAAATAGGAATCATCAGCGAGTTTATAGAAGTTAGCCAATTTCTTAAGATCTTTTATAAGTATTTCTATATTTTTATGTAAAAAAAAAAAAAAAAAAAAAAAAAAAAAAAAAAAAAAAAAAAAAAAAAAAAAAAAAAATTTTTTTTTTTTTTTTTTTTTTTTTTTTTTTTTTTTTTTTTTTTTTTTTTTTTACATAAAAATATAGAAATACTTATAAAAGATCTTAAGAAATTGGCTAACTTCTATAAACTAACTTCTATAAGATCTTAAGAAATTGGCTAACTTCTATAAACTAACTTCTATAATAATAATAAAAATAATAATAATATATATATAAAAAAAAAAAAAAAAAAAAAAAAAAAAAAAAAAAAAAATTTTTTTTTTTTTTTTTTTTTTTTTTTTTTTTTTTTTTTTTTTTTTTTTTTTTTTTTTTAATGTATTTATTATTATTATTATTATTATTATTATCCTTTAAACACTTTTATTTTTTGTGTCAATGGAATTCTACATAAAGGACAATCAGAAATTTTTGCTGCACATATGTGACAAGAAATTAAATGATGACATGGTTCGAAAACCACATTTGTCTGTTTATCCATGCAAATCTTACAAATATCCCCTTCTTCATTTCCCTCAACACGGTTACCACTTTCCAAAGTAACACTTTTAGCTGGTTTTGCATCAAATTTAAAAACAGCTTCGCACACATCCTCGAGCGATTTGAAATGTTGGCCCGTGCTTCTAAAATTTGCCACTGCAACCTTTTGTACCGTCGACTTTGAAAACAATTCACAAGCTTGTCGAAGTACTTCATCTTCAATAGTCTCGTCGGTATTATTCGTGTTTGGGGTTTTATCGATTTCATTTTGATTAATTCCAGATAAGCACAATGGGGGGAAAATTTTTCATGTTGTATCAATGGGTCGTCATTTATTTTCCAATGACCTAAAGATAAACTGCAGTAGAAACATGTCACGATATCGGATACTCCCGTATAATAAAACCCATGTTCGGCTAATTGCT
Organism: Trichonephila clavata; assembly: GCA_019973975.1. Classification (NCBI taxonomy): domain Eukaryota; kingdom Metazoa; phylum Arthropoda; class Arachnida; order Araneae; family Nephilidae; genus Trichonephila; species Trichonephila clavata. The sequence continues at coordinate 25,970 of BMAO01003231.1, read as the reverse complement.
TAGCACTAAGCATTATCAGCGGCCAACCTTTGAACGTTAAAAGGCGACTTTTTAAAACTGACATTTTTCTAAGAGCTCTTACATCCGGCACTCCGTCTGTCATCTTTTCTAATAGCGGGACAAAAAGTCTTATTCAAGCGCAGCGATGCTCTCTCGTTGGAGTCTCGAGATACACTGAGCATTTTATATTCTCGTACACCGAATACGTCACGTTTCCCGGTGACAGCCTCTGCGAGTGAAATTATTGGAAACCTCACCCAATGCAGCGTTGACACATTCATACACAGTTCTAGATTACGAGAATTAACAGGTTTTTTTGGGAAAAAGAGTTTAATAAATTCATATTTTTTCTTCACCTTCATTCAAAATATATTAAAAACAATGAGAATAATTTACAATGTTATTTTTATTTAATACTTCCAAGTTTTTTTAATGTGTTAGAAATTTACCCCGCTTAACTTTCAAAATTCTAAACATGAATACTATGCAATTATGACAGTATTTCGACAATACTTGCTAAAAAAACGGACTATTTATCTTCGTTGAGTATTGTAAAAAATAGAAACAATTTTGTATAATAGCGCATTTGAAAAATATTTACCTCGAAGTTTCAAAATTACGTGAAAATGGCAAGATTTAAAAACACCCCAATAAATTAACTCCGATATCTTACCGCGCAGCATTTTTAATGAGAAATGTACTCCACCGACAAACGAATTTCTTTCTGCTGTTTCGTCTTTCCGTAAACGGAAAGACAAAAACAGCAGAGAGAAATTCGTTTGTCGGTGGAGTATTTTTCTCATTCGAAAAATTAATCGTAATCATTTGCTGTACATTTAACCTTTAAAATAAAAGATGGCGTGTGATGGTGAGTCTCATATTTTATGTGATTTTCTTTTTGTTAATTAACAAAAAAGATAATTCAATATCGTGATATTAATGTATGTATTTCAATAGCTTAAATATCCCTAATCATAAGAATAGTAAAATATTAATCAATTATATAAATTGGTTTACTAAGTTAAACGACTGATCTATAATATAAATTAACAAACCATATAAAATATAATTAAATATATAAATATTATTTTTTTTCGATAGAACGGGTTTGTCTGACATAACCGTTAATTATTTTTTACTTCTTAATTAATAATTTAGGTAGATGAAGTTGGATTATCAACAGCACATCGTGTTCACTTTCAGACGCTCTGAAAGTAACCAGATCTGTTTATCATAAAATGTTTTATAATATTGTTATTTAAACTAAATAATAATTTTTTTTATCATAGGAATTATCGATTAATGATTAAATTTACTTTTAAATTTTAGGCAAATCTTATTCAAATTTCCATATTCGGTTTTATAATTCTGAATAACCCATGTAAATTAATCTGAAATAATTTGTATTTTTTCAAATAGAAATGTTTTATTAACTCTATTAAATTTTGCCATAAGAAATATTGAAATAATTATCAGTTAATTACTGAAGATAGTTGTCTCTAAAAAATATGTATACATAAATTTATTTTTGAAGACATGGTATAATAAACAATATTATTCATTGTGCATATATATCCTAGTAATTAATTTTTTTTATATTCTATTTAAAATGTTAACATTATTTGTTTAGATTATTTTTTATAAATATATTAGCATTCTAAGTATGTAAAAAAAATGATCAGTTTTCCTTTTTATGACAACAGAATAACACATAATATAGCTGCAAAAGCTTTAATAGAACAAATGTAGATATTTTATTTTTTTACAAGGTATTGTCAAAATACCAGTTTTTTTACCCGATACAGTATAGATGAAACACATATTAAAAAAATCTATTTTTTACAAAGTGAAACTTAAGACCTTTTGTGAAATTTTTTGCTACATTGCTAGCAGCAAATTCAAGCTTTTTTTCCCCAGGAGACCAAATGCTTTTAGGTAGCACATCTACATTGATAGCAGAACAAAGTTTTTTAGCCACAGAATGTCCTTTATCAATGATTATCATGCCAAAAACAAATGCAAGATTAATACTATGCAATTTGTTTACTTTCTCGGAAGTGCAGAATGAATAGGAATAGTTACAGTTTTCACATTTTATAGTCGTATTCATTGCTAACCCAAACACAGAGTCTTGCACAACACTGACTTTTCTTTCAAAACACATAGGACAGCATAATGAAATTATATTACACAAAAATTCCTAAATTAAAAATCACATTTTTTCATTTTCCATCTGCAGGTTTTAAAGAATTCATTAGTTTTGATTCACTCGCAGTTGGAATGCTTGAATCTGTCCTAATATTTTCACTGTCGAAAACTGAAACTCTTTGCAATACTTATTTCCTTTGAACTGACGGGAATAACTTTTATTTTTGTTATTTCCCATAATTATAAATAATATTGCGAGGAAATAACTCACTGGTATTCAATCAAATAATACTCTCAACTTTTGTTTTGAAATTCAACAAGCAGAATTTTTACCAAACGAAGCTCGATGTAAACAAACAAATATTGCTAGATTTACTTTGTTGAATACTCTCAAAATTAGTAATTATTTTTAATATTAAATCATAAGGGTTTTAAAATTATATTTTAAGAAAAATATTGTATTCAAATTCTGTTTGACGAGTTTAAGGGCATTTAAATGCTGACTTCTGGTTATTTAAATACCCACTTCCAGTTTTTACACTTACTAATTATTCAATATCTTGGCTTCTATGTGACCTAGAAAGAAAAACGACTTTATAGAGCTAAACAGTTGCTTTATTCTGTAAAATCAAAAACTCAAAATGTGATTTTTTTGGCGAAAAAGGACCATTTCAACGTATTTGTATACCTTAGATAATATCTCTAAATAGTCTAATAATAGTTTTGTGTTCTGTAAACTATGAAATTTTAAATATAATCGTAACGTATTGGCATCTGACAACGTAAATATTATAAAGAGTTGTGAACCAAATTTGTTTAAAATTTACAAATACATTTATTTTATAGATTTAAAAAAAAACTTACAATTTTCATGTTTATAGAGAGAGTTGATATGTTTTTAGTAACTAAGGTGTATATCATGTCTCGTAATATTTTTTTTAGTGATTTTTCAATGTTCTTTTACTTGAACCTTGATAAAAATTGTAATCATTTGATTATCATTAGGAAATGGTACCAACAATGAAGTTATCATTGAGTGTTTCATGGAGTGTTGAAGGTTGGCAACTGCTGTTCTAGAGCAAGCACACCAGACAATTTTGTATCTTTACAGACAATGAGGTAACAAAATATTTATCCATAAATATTGTAAAATTGATCCTTTGACCTCAAGAAGAGCTTTTTTTAAATTTATCTTTACAAGTTCACACGCAAACATAAGTTTTTAAAACTTTTAAATTTCCAAAGTTTTTTTAACTGGACAAACGATTTCTAAAACAACCAAAATAAAACTGTTTTTATACTTTTAAACATGATATTTATGTATGTAAACAGATTTTTGTTACCATTTATTGGTACTGTATAATTTCTAGGTGCTATTTATTGAGAAACTTTGACATAGTTAAGTTTAAAACTCTCTTTACAATATATATTTAGATTTTTTTCAAAAAAAAAATAAAATATAGTAGTAAAAATGAATAATTGTAGGAAATAAAATCATTTTTTAAAATCTGACAAAAAATCTGAGTGTTTTGAACAAGTACTTGTTATTTGTCTTATTTTGTACATAATTAGCTATGTGTTACTGTAACTAAGTTGTTTATTTGGATTTAATAGTTTAAATTTTCATTGCTAAAATTATTTCTGCTTGGTTATGTATATCCTGTTCTTATAGTTACATAATTAAAATTGATTTCAAGGCCAATTTTTGTTTTAAAAAATAGTTTATGTAACTTAGAAGCTTTTTCATTAATTTTTTCTGTTCAAGATAGTGTTGAAAGTTTTTGTAGATACTCTCAATTGGTATGTTTTATAAAAGTTAGTATGGATTCTGGTTTGAGATTTCTGGTTATATTTTTTAAAAAATCTTGTGTTTTTTCCAAGTTTAGCGAGAAAAATAATTATTACAAATCAACAAGGAAACAGATTTTCAAATTCATACTAACCTTTTTCGTAGTAACCTATGAAACATAAATCACTTAAAATGACTAAAAAAATTTTAAACATTGGGCATATTATGAGTTTGAAAAGATTTAAATTCTTAATTTTTTTTTAAACAGTGAAATAATAAAACTGAAAAAAAAAAAAAAGGGTATTTTTTATAAAAAAAGTGACTTAATTATTAATTATTGGAAATTATTTGTTATGTCTGGTTGTACATTTTTTCTTGTTTGAAAAATTCTTATTTTTGAATACTATGGCCAAAATATATTCAATTAATTTTATGACCTGAAAAGTTTATGGAATGTCCAACACAATAATCTTGTGATTCGCTGTTTATATATATATATATATATATATATATATATGTATTTTTTCCATCTAATTTGCAATTCATTGTGCTGTAAAAATGAAATTCATTTTCACCAATGGATAAATATTATTAATCAAAAACTTACACATTAACTCACTTAAATATGAGATGAACAATGGCTTAAAGTAAACTTTTTTACGTTTAAATTGTATTTTGGAACCATCTATTGTTTATACATAAATCATTATTTTCTATTATTTTATAAATTATATGTAATTCAATAAGAAAAATTTATTTAAATTAAGGATAATTAAACTGAATTTCTGAAAATTATTTCACTTTTTCTGATGGTTGTTAATATTGTACATAAATCATTATTTTCTATTATTTTATAAATTATATGTAATTCAATAAAAAAAATTTATTTAAAATTAAGGATAATTAAACTGAATTTCTGAAAATTATTTCACTTTTTCTGATGGTACATTCCCTTAATATTGTACAATATAAAAGCAGTAGATCAACATGTTATAGGCACTTCATATAAAAAAATATTTATTAAAAATTTTAATGTAAATTTTTATATAGTACATATTTGCATTAATAATAACTTGTGACCCAAGTGTCGCATACCCATACACATGTTTTTTATTGCGTGATGTTATTTTTATAAAGTTTTAATTTTTTTGTTTGATGCTTAATATAGCAACTGCTGAAGGTAACTTTTTAATATGCTGAAAGAGCTCTCAACACTTGCTACAGTAATTGCACTTAAGAAAAAGTATTAATTGTTTTAATACATGTAGAAATAACTCATTATATTTATTTTGCATGTATTGCAATATATCTTGTGTGTTATTTAAATCTCTTACATTCAAAATCAAATTCTGTTGCTAACTGATTTCATTTACATTTTTGTTGTAAACTTAACAAATGTCTTAAAACTTTTTTCTAATTCATGTTTTTCGCAGGTTTTTAAGTCAGAATTAATATTTGGTATATTTATATAAATCTATTCACGTAAAACTGTATCAATATTGCAGTGTTATAGAAGTAACATGTAAATTTCTCTACTGGTTTTTTTTATAATTTGCTAAGTTATGCACAATTCTATTTTTAGAGGTTTTTTAAATTTTGTTTACAAATGATAAATTAACACAGGGTCATATTTACTTATTCTATTGAACTAAAAAAATTTCCATTTATAGCTGTTCATATTATTTCATGGTTTCCACAAAGTGGGAGATTATTAAATGCTAAGAATTGAATGACAAGTCTTTAAAATATCAATTTGAGTCCTTACATTTACTTATTTATAAAAACTTTGCCATGTCCAATTTTTATTTTATTAGAATCATTTTTAGATATCTTTATATGTATTAAGTATTTACATGTAATACATTGTAAAATAAAATTCATTTTCATCAAACTGATCAACAATGAAATAAAATATTAATTTGAATTTTAAGTGTAGGTAGGCAAACTTGACGTAAAATGTAATATATTTTATAGACATGTTATTTTCCATCTCTAAATGCTGAAAAATGAAAATTCATGCATAACATTTTGATATATAAATTCCACCGTGTGAATAGAATATATCACAGTTAATAGCACACTAGTACAAGGGAAAAATGGAACTTTCTATAGTATTGATAAAACCAAACCACAAAATTACAGCATCATTTCAAATATCTTATACTGTTAAGCCACACTAATATAAAATATGCAATTCATGAGTTGTAAAAAAATTTCATCAGAGGATTAAATATATATGAAATGCTTCCCTATCAACTCTTAATATTTTATGTACAAAATTATTTTAAAAAGCTTAACACTGTAAAACAGATACATCTATAAAATCCACAAATCATTAAGAAATATGCATAATTACGAGGAGCGAGCAGAAAGAAGAATATAAAAAAAAAAGAACTACAAAATTAATTGAGGACTAAAATAACTTGAGAGCTATATCTAAGTGAATAAAGAACTATAAACAAATACACCAGCTAACACTAGTCGAAGCAGACGAATACCTAATTAGATAAATAAATTACAAAAAAAAAACAAAAATTATGTGAAAAAGTTAAGATTATTTCCTAACAAATATATACACTAGAATAATGCAAGAAATACAATGATATCACATATTTTAATTAGATAAAATTAAAGCTAAAGAATGTCAACAATTTGCTTATACGGTTCTACCACGGTAATGCAAAACACCTGTTTGTTTACATCTGTCAAATCCCTCTGCTTGCATCGGCTGCAGAATTACGCTTCTGTATTGTAGCCCTTTATCATTTTAAGCGATACTTTTATTTACTTTGTGTTATTTTTTTACTCTATATATGAATTATATATTTTTCTAAAATTTGGTAACATGAAAATAACTGCAACCAGTTCTCGTTGAAGATTTTAACAAGAAAAACCCTGCAGGAAATTTTGTATCTACACAAAACTTTAAGGTAGGAGATAAAGTATCAGGAAATCACGGTACTCTGGTAAGTCAATCATAAATAATTGTATATTTAATTTTTATTCTATTTATATTATTTTACATTTAGATATGTTGTATATAAAGTTCTAGAATTGCTTGACTTTAAAATACATTTTCGATCATAACATCAAATTTTTCATTTACGACTGAAAATTTGTTTATTGCTGAAAATTAGGTATATTTATTACAATGAAAATCAGTATATAAGTTGTAAACAATATGGTATTCCTTAATTATAGTAATAATTGCTTTTATCAAATGTGATTGAAGATTTATAATCATATTAATAAAAACCTTCATTTAAGAGAATTATAATTTTTGTCGTTTCTATAACTTTGCAATGTTCCCTGCGCAACACATTCTTCCCAATTGCTTGCAGTGAAAATTTACACTGCTCATGGAGCTTTTTAAAATTAAAAAAAAATAATAATGTATCAGAAACCAATAAAGATATTTTGACTAAAAATTGTACATTTTTATTTGGTAACGTATTATACGTTTCCTGCAAATTTGGAAAAAAAAAATTCATTGGTAATTTTTTTGAAATTCCACTATACCCTCAAAACTATGAAACATACATTTAATATTTTACTTGTAATAACGAAAAAAAACTAGGGAGAAAAAAACATAGCATTTGCATACACTTGAAAATAAATTTCGTGAAAAACAATAACAAACCAACAGACTGAAGTGTTTTACCACTAATTTACTATATTTACCCAAATTGATTTTAAAGTTTCAATGGAAAATCTGAAAAATTACTAAACTCAGGAAATTTGCTAAAAGTTTTTATTAAAGTATAATCCATATTATGTTTTTTTTTGTTGCTCATATTTTTTAAACTGAATCTTCACAAAAGGGTAGATAATGTCTCCATTTTTTCAGTGGACCATTAAAATTTTTCTCACCAAGTATCGACTGTTGTTCTGGAACACAACCCCCAACGGTATTTATGTATTAACATCTTTGTAACATGCACATCACATCTTAATATCTAAACAACAGAGATTCTAACATTTTTCATGAAAAAAAATCACATTTGGTTGGAAAATGGTGTGATTTTTCATGGAGATGATTTGGCTGTGCAGTGATGGTAATATTTAAATACCCAGACACCAAATAATTGTCCATGTTTGAAACAGTCTGTGTCTAAATATAAGCCACTTTGTTTTAAGGATGGGCTCTTAAATTTGTTAGTAATAACTGCTGCTGCTAATCGAATGGTGAATTGCAAAAAAAATCTTCCATCAATACTGTGTCGTAGATTTCTGCTGCGAAATCTGTGTTTATATTTGAATGTTTCTTGCATATATGACTGAAAATTTCTTCAGCTCCTCATTGCGTTGGAATTGAGCTGTGACGACTGATGCACAATAGAAATTAAATATTTCATTAGCATTTTTTATTTTCCCTTTCTTTATTGAAATTATTTTTTTTTTGAATATTAGATGAAGAAATTATTTTTAAATGAATATATTTTAATATATAATCCAAGATTTATTTTTGCTTTATAATTTCTGTGGTGTCTGGAGCTGTTTATCATTTTGTATATATTTTTGCATGCATTTTTTTATATAATTTTTTTTCTTTTGGTATAATTTATTAATCTACGAGCATGAAAAATATGTCCTTTCACATGAAAAAAGGAACTCCAGCAAATGTTCGTGAATTCGAGCGATTTTTTTATTACACTAATGTTCTACTTATCAAATTTTCTTCTCAATTAAAGTTTTTTTACCTTATTTTGCAAAAGGTACAAAGATATCGTTGTATCCAGGGTTATTCGTGAATTTTTTAAAAAAGCTTTATATAATTTATTATTTAAAGTAACTAATTTGACAGTGGTCAATTTCACGCAGGTCAGTGTCTCTGTTTTTTTTTGTCAATTGAAAAAAAAAAGTAGCCTCATCCCTATGGTAGAGCAGTTATTATTTTTTTAAAACCAAATGTTTATGTGATTTGTAAGTTATGAAATTTCAGATATGACTTACAATCGCAATAAATTTTTGGTTAATATATGTGCCGGTAAATTATATATTTTTTGCTAAAGACTCGCCGTGTAGAGGGCGAGCTTGTAGTAAGTACACCTTATTCCTTACAAAAATAATTTATTAACAAATTTTTTAAATATGTGATCAACATTTTTTTTTCAAATGGTTTTAAGACAATTTTCTTATGAAATTTTATTAAGCGTTTATAATTATGTTTAGTTGTTTCTACATTTGCATAAATTTTTTAGTATTATTATTACGTATAAGTGCCGGTAAATTATTTTTTTGCTAAAGACTCGCTGTGTAGAGGGTGAGCTTGCAGTAAGTACACCATTGATATGTATTTATTCCTTACGAAAATAATTCATTAACAAAAATTTTTAAATATGTGATCAACATTTTTTTTTCAAATGGTTTTAAGACAATTTTCTTATCATTAAGCGTTTATAATTATGTTCTATATTTGCATAATTTTTTTTATTAATATTACTATTATTACGTATAAGTGCCAGTAAATTATTTTTTTGCTAAAGACTCGCCGTGTAGAGGGTGAGCTTGCAGTAAGTACACCTTATTCATTACAAAAATAATTTATTAAGAAAATTTTTAAATATGTGATCAACTTTTTTTTTCAAATGGTTTTAAGACAATTTTCTTATGAAACTTCATCAATAAAAAAATAAAATTTTATTTTTCTTTGGTTTATAGGTACCTTTGAATAAATTTTATGTATAAAATGGGTAGATATTAAGAAAATGCAAAACAAAAAAATTTAAGTAAAATTGTTTGAGCACAATATTTCTATATGTTTAAATTATTATCCAAAAAAAAATAACATAGCAAAAAAAAGATATTTAAGGTGGTTTTATTTTTTTTCTGTTTTTACTTCAATTATCTAATCAAATATTATTCATTATACATACATATCCTAGTAATTAATTTTTTTTATACTCTATAATGTTTTGTGTGGCTAATCGAATCAACTCGGAAAACTTGTCAGTCATGATTCAAACTATTTGGGCTATACTTTTTTTTTTTCATAAACTCTCCACATATTTGAAAATACGACACCGCTTGTGCTCCATGGGAGGTGATTCGTGGTGTGAATATAATAGGTTCATAGTGAAAGGTGGCACATATAAGCTTAACACAACTCACCTATTGCAATTGCATTATAAAAGTAGTTCTCTAGTCTGGAACTTTTATTTAGGTGCTTTCACGGTAAAATTTCAATGAAAACTGAAACTGTATTTGATTTATAGTTCCAAAAACTGTATTTATACAATTAGGAAATTTTATAAAAAAAAACTACGTTATGAAATTTCAGATATAGTTTACAATTTTTTTTTTGCTAAAGACTTGCCGTGTGGAGGGCGAGCTTGCAGTACCATTGATATGTATTTATTCCTTACAAAAAATAATTCACTAACAAATTTTTTAAATATGGTATCAACATTTTTTTCAAATGGTTTTAAGACTATTTTCTTATGAAACTTCATTAAGCGACTGTTTGGTTGTTATATAATTTATTATTTAAAGTAACTAATTTGACAGCGGTTAGAATAAGGACATAATCCTCTTCACATTTTTTACACAAGTCGGTGTCTCTGTTTTTTTTGTCAATTGACTGGATGGACCAGCTATTTTCCCCCATTGGTACAGTTTCGGTATATGTTGTGTACTCTCGTACTAAATATTTATTATACTTTGTAAGTTATGAAATTTCAGATATAATTTACAATCATAATGAATTTTTAGTAATTTTTTTTGCTAAAGACTTGCTGTGTGGAGGGCGAGCTTGCAGTACCATTGATATGTATTTATTCCTTACAAAAATAATTCACTAACAAATTTTTTAAATATGGTATCAACATTTTTTTTTCAAATGTTTTTAAGACGATTTTCTTATGAAACTTCATTAAGCGACTGTTTGGTTGTTTCTATATTTGCATAAATTTTTTATTAATATTATTATTACGTATAAAGTGCCGGTAAATATTTTTTTTTTGGTTGCTAAAGACTCGCCGTGTAGAGGGTGAGCTTGTAGTAAGTACACCTTATTCCTTAATACAAAAATAATTTATTAACAAAATTTTTTAAATATGTGATCAACATTTCTTTTCAAATGTTTTAAGACAATTTTTCTTGTGAAAATTCATTAGGTGTTTTTATCATTAATAAAAAAATAAAATTTTATTTTTTCTTTGGTTTATATGTAAAGCGAGTAGAAATAAAGTGATTTGCATGGAGGCAAACAAAAAATTGTAAGTAAAATTGTTTCAACACAATATTTCTATATGTTTAAATAATTATCTAAAAAAACATAGCAAAAATAAAGATATTTAAGGTCGTTTTATATATTTTTTTTTCCTGTTTTTACTTCAATTATCTAATCAAATATTATTCAAATAAATTAAAACTATTCTGCGATCAACATTTCAAATAAATTGTTTGAGACTAAGTGTAAAGACAAACAAATAATTTAAAACTATATTGTGATCGACATTTCGAATAAATTAAAACTATTTTGTGATCCACATTTCGAATAAATTAAAACTATTTTGTGATCAACATTTCAAATTAAAACTCTTTTGTGATCGACTTTTCAAATAAATTAAAACTCTTTTGTGCAAAACAGAAAAACTGCGATTGTAAAAATGTTTGCACCTTGAAAATATTTTTTCCCTCTAGATATCTTTAAAAAAAATCAATTTTTTTTATTTCCTCACATAGTTTCTTGGAGATCATATAAATGTTCATATATTTTTATATTTATTCATCATTGTATGTTCTCGTTCAGCTTGATAATTTTTCTCTTTTACATTGAAATATTTGTTTTTTTATGTTTAATTATTATTTATAGGCCAAACGTGCGACAATGTTATCATCTCGAAGGCGCTAAATTTTAGATCACGGAAATGGAAAATCAGGAAATATTTGTTATCTACTTTTATGAATAGTGGCACCCACATCATATTTAAAAAGTTTCCTTATAGGTTATTGACACATCGGATTACGGAAATAATAAACCAGGAAGTATTTACCATCGTTGCACCCAAATCATTGTTCGAGCTAATTATCCAATTTTAGATTACCAAAGTATGCAGCTGCATCCAAGAATGATTAATGGAAATTTAACACCCACATCATGACGCAAACTGGGCGTGTCAATAGAACGAGGAATATATAATGGGACATTTTCTTCCTCTTCAGTCAAACAGACCCGGAAGGACTTGAAGTTCCTGGTGAGTGTTTTGAATTTAATTAATCTATTTATCTTTCCTTCCTCCTTTTTTTTTTTTTTTTTTTTTTTTTTTTTTTTTTTTTTTTTTTTTTTTTTTTTTTAGGAATTAAATGTTTGAAAGAAATTTTTTAAGCATTTATAGGTATTTGCACAATTTGTAGAAGATTAATTTTTTTTTCTAGGAATTAAATGTTTTAAAGTTATTATTATTACAGGGAAATAAAATATTTTTTTAGAATATTACAGGGAAATAGAAAAAACATTTTTTAAGCATTTATAGGTATTTGCACAATTTGTAGAAGATTTATTATTATTTTTTTAGGAAGTAAATGTTTTAAAGTTATTATTACAGGGAAATAAAATAATTTTTTTAGAATATTATAGGGAAATAGAAAAAACATTTTTTAATCATTTATAGGTATTTGCACAATTTGTAGAAGATTTATCATTATAGATAAGATTTGCTTTATGATAAATTTTGGTAACTCGTTGATATTTAACAATGATTTTAATCTTTAATAATATAATTTGGTGACAAGCTTCTTAATGATATGGGCCACAAGAAAATGTCAAAAAATTGTTTTTTTTAAATGTTTAGGGTATTGTGAGGCCTTAAAATAGTATGATTTATACCAATACATTATGAAGCTTTTAAAGATATGTTATAAAATACTAATATTTAGCAATTTTAGTCTTAGTAATTATCACCTACAAATGTTTGTATTTGTTTTATAAATTATTGTCTCCTTGAAAAAAAAACGGAAACTTTTTCAATATTTTTCTTCACGATAAAGTTCACTATACAAAATATTTTTAAGATAGTAAATTGAAATTTTCACAACATGTTTTGTGTAGTTCTATCTGTGTTATGAATCAAAATCTAATGTCTGTTTTTGCATACAATTTAGCGTATTTAAAAAACTTTTTCAAGTATTACAAATCTTTTGATACCTAACACAGATAAAGATGTTATTTATGTGCTGTATAAATATTATATGAATACACTTATTAGAATTTTGTGTAAAAAATTTGTCGTAACTGCAATTTTTCACCAAAATTTCGCTAAAAATGACAATTGTTATAGTGTATAAAATTCACGGGAAAACAGCAAAAGGTTAAAAAAAATTCCAAATAAGTTTAACATCTAATACCTGTGTATATATTTCTTTATTTTATTGCACTTTTTGTGAGAAAATAACATTAGTTTCTTTGTAAAAAAAATGAGTTTTTGCATAAAAATTGACATATTTTGAAAACTATACAGAAGTATTATAAATTTCATAGTTATAATCTTAGAAAATGATGTTATTTATGTACTGTATAAATATTATTAGAATATATGTATCAGAATTTTGAATCCTTACCATAATTGCAATTTTTTCACTAAAATTTCACTCAAAATTCCCCTATATTTCCAAAAATATTTATAACTTTGTAAAAACTGTGTTTGAATTCTTACTTTTATGTCCCATTACAAATAAAAATATGTTTACATAAGTGAAATTTTACATATTTCAAAAAAAGTGCTCCGAAGGTAGTCCTTAAAAAAATGCATTTTTCATATTCTATTGAAAGACTATTGGTGACATTAATCCATTATGTACTCATGAAAAGTATTCTTTCTAAGATTCCGAAAGAGTATTTTTTTGTCAGTTTCAATCTTTATTTGCATATTAATATGGATACGTAAAATCAAAACATTGTTATTATACACTATTTTTTTAAACAATTGTTCTATAAAATTCCAAAGACATAGTAAGCTCTTTCGAAATATATGATGATTCTGTAATGAAATAACACATTAGCCAGCCTTGATTGTCTGGCTTTACTTAGTAATTATCATTTATAAAGGTTTAAAATTTAATTTTTAGAAATTTCTCTTTAAACTGTCGAAATATATGATGATTCTGTAATGAAATAACACATTAGCCAGCCTTGATTGTCTGGCTTTACTTAGTAATTATCATTTATAAAGGTTTAAAATTTAATTTTTAGAAATTTCTCTTTAAACTGTCTTCAAAGTTTAAAAAAGAAAATACTCTTACACTATAAAAAAGAAAGGAATCATGTTAATACATAATTTTTAGAAATAATGGCTAAGGCAAAATTTCCCTTCCGTTCGGCGCTTTCGCATCTGAGCTGGAAATTTCTCTCCCCATTTGAAGGTCCTGCTTGACCATTTTCGCCGCAGGTGGCATTGTTAAAGATTTCACTTTACAAAGGCAAGGGGGAAGGGTCGCTAATTTTTAGTTAGCGATAGTAAGAAGAATCCCAATATTTGGTGCATTATTACATCAAAATAGTTTTTTTCTTTCTAAATTCATGGTTCCCATTTATAATCGAATGGTTTGCAAAGTTTCAAATGTATATTTTTGTTGTTGTTTCCTATCTTCTTTAAGTAAATTATGAAATTATAATAGATATTTTCTAAAGTTTGATGAACCTCATAAGTTTAAAAAGGGGCTTTACATAATAATTATTTGTATGGTAAATTTTTCTAAATGTTTTTAAAATTTCTATTCACAATTTTACAAAATATTTTTATTTTGTTCCAAGAAACAACAAACAATAATTAATTATTTAAATACACCAAATATTTAATTCATGGCTACTATAATCAGAGATTTACGACAATACATTCAGAGAGAACGATAGTTCAATTATAAACTCAATAATTTTGATGTCTGCAATTATATATTATAAAATATATAAATAAATAGTCATCCAATTAAAAATATGTTAGGATTAAATGTACACATTCTATCTTCGGTATAATTATTGCTGCTTATATATTCATCTACAATAATGAAAATCATGTTATAAAATTATTCTACCCATGTTCAGATATCTTCCACACCACACCAACATGGGGACTTCAAACCTAGGTAGATTTAACAGCCGATTTTATGAATCTTTAATCTTGAAAAAAATGTATTAATTTTGTTTTATAATACTTTTTTGTTCCTATGAGAAAGTAAACAAAGCTTTTGAAATTTCTGTTTGTGAAAGTGAGTTCTACTTTTTAAAATTTTAAAATAAAAAAAGGTTTTTTGAGATCTTATAAAAAATATATCAGTTTTAATATTTTAAATTCTGGTCTTTTGTTTTTTTATTGGTTTATGGTGTTAACAGATTTTTAAATAAATTCTGTGATAATCTTTGAAGCAGTTCTGGTCAATACAACGAGGCCCACTGCATGCCTTACAAATTACAGTGGTTCTTTTTTTGTATATTTTTCCGCACAATAAGCAAACCTTTTCTTTTCGTCAAACGGCCAATGAGAAAATATATTATCCTTTGTCTTAACTGTTTTTTTGTTACTGAAAGCTCTACATTTTTATGATTTATTTTTCCTATTAGAGATGCAATTAAATGCATTCTAAATTCTTTCGAACTGTATTTTGACGAAGTTTGGCATGATTTAAGTAATAGAAAAGCATTCAAAACAGCAATACCAATGAGGTTAAAGAATATTTTTTTGTCCATTTTCTAGTTTGTCTAGCAAAAGTGTATGCCATGCGATCTCCTAAATCAACATATCTCATATGATTGTTGTAATCTGCCACAATTTTTGGATTGGTTATTGTTAATTTATCTTTTTCGCATTCGAAAACGTCACCGTTAATTTTGTTAAAAATATTTTTCGTTCATCAATGATAAGTTCGTTTCGGGGGCTGTGCATATTGGTCAGCATACATATCTGCCTCTTATCTTTCCAACACATATCTGTCATTCCATTACAAAATTTCACGGCAAGATCATCTTGTTTCATTTTACAAGGAGCCAGATTCTTTGGAAAATGTTTGTTGTTAGATCGTACAGTTCTACAGGAGTTAATCATTTTTGTGGCGGGCACTTATAAAAAAATAATTACTAAGTCTATAAGTATACAAAAATTCGAAGCCAAAGGATAGAAGTATACACTAAACTTTATTGAGTTTTTAATTTCACTTTTCATTGAAGGGGGCATAAAATTTTAAACATGGCCATTTATTTATTTTTTTTACTTTTGTAGACGAGTTTTTTTGCATTTTAATTTTTTATCCTTTTTTTTGTTTTTAGACATGGAAATCGGAACACAGGTAGATGTTTTCCCAAGCAAAATTTCTTCCAAATGGCGACCCATTCCCTCGGATTCATTAGAACAATCGTTTGAAGCCTCTATACCCTTTATAAGTTGTCTGCCAGAACTTAAGTCTAAAATATATTACATAACCGTCGAGAATAGTCAGCAAACGAAAGAAAACATGAAGCGCAACCTCCACGCGTCACAGATATTTGCCCCTATAATGGAAAAGGTGACATGGCAGCGAGTTGAAAAAAAATTACGATTAGTTGCAAAATTAAACAAAAATTCGGACCAGCGTTTATTTTTCTTATATAAATTTATTTATTTAACCAAAACATATTTCACTTTTGGGAAGAGAATTGTACGTTCCGGGGAGGTCCATTTGATAGAAACCACACACGCCCCTCTTTTTTGTTACATTATGTTAAAAAAATCCACCGACCCGAACGAAAAAGAGAGAAGCTTTATTGCCAGTCAAGTTTTTCGGTTCAAACGATACGTTTTGCAGCCGCACACGGCATACGCTATTCAAAAGAATACCAGCTATATCCTCGTGACAATGCAGAAAAGTTTATTCAGTCTGCAGCGAGTGCATGACCACGTTTATTCGCAACACAAGAACGTGTTCCAATCCGTGAAAGATACCGATATTGAAAACATGAAAAGATTTAAAGATTTGAACGTGCCTCCTGCTACGCCCGCTGTAGACCAACTCTTGCCGTTACTAGATGACGAAGAAGAATCGTCATCGTCGGTACCAAATGCTGAAGATTTTTTTAGAAGACCTGTCCAGCCGCAAATGGAAGCTGATCTGTCAACACAAGAACGGCCCGCTGTAGACCAACTCTTGCCGTTACTAGATGACGAAGAAGAATCGTCATCGTCGGTACCAAATGCTGAAGATTTTTTTAGAAGACCTGTCCAGCCGCAAATGGAAGCTGGTCTGTTATCACAAGAATCGTCATTATCGATGCCAAATGCTGAAGATTTTTTTAGAAGACCTGTCCAGCCGCAAATGGAAGCTGATCCGTCATCACAAGAACGACCTCTGTCAACACAAGAACGGCCCGCTGTAGACCAACTCTTGCCGTTACTAGATGACGAAGAAGAATCGTCATCATCGGTACCAAATGCTGAAGATTTTTTTAGAAGACCTGTCCAGCCGCAAATGGAAGCTGATCCGTCATCACAAGAACGGCCCGCTGTAGACCAACTCTTGCCGTTACTAGATGACGAAGAAGAATCGTCATCATCGGTACCAAATGCTGAAGATTTTTTTAGAAGACCTGTCCAGCCGCAAATGGAAGCTGGTCTGTTATCACAAGAACGGCCCGCTGTAGACCAACTCTTGCCGTTACTAGATGACGAAGAAGAATCGTCATCATCGGTACCAAATGCTGAAGATTTTTTTAGAAGACCTGTCCAGCCGCAAATGGAAGCTGATCCGTTATCACAAGAACGACCTTTGTCAACATCGGTGCCAAATGCCGAAGATTTTTTTAGAAGACCTGTCCAGCCGCTAATGCCAGAGCCATTAGTCCAAAATCAACCATCTCTGCAGACATATTCCTTTTTCCCATCAGAGCAATTAGTCCCAAATCAGCAATTAATGTTTCGAAATCAGCAGCCACAAACAGTGCTCCCCTCACCTTACGCATTTCATTCTCACATGCCTTCGTATAATCAATATTACCCAGCAGGAATTTTTAATTTTCCTCCGGGAAACTTTGCACAACTAGGAACTTTTAATTTTACACAACCGGGAAGTCCGGTATCTGGACAAATAATACAAAACATAGTCGAATATTTAAAATCAACGTCGCCTGCCTGTCACCCACAATCGGCCGGTCAAGTGTCCTATCCGAGTCCTGCCTATCACCCACAATCGGCCGGTCAAGTGTCCTATCCGAGTCCTGCCTATCACCCACAATCGGCCGGTCAAGTGTCCTATCCGAGTCCTGCCTGTCACCCACAATCGGCCGGTCAAGTGTCCTATCCGAGTCCTGCCTGTCACCCACAATCGGCCGGTCAAGTGTCCTATCCGAGTCCGGCCGGTCAAGTATCCTATCCGAGTCCTGCCTGTCACCCACAATCGGCCGGTCAAGTATCCTATCCGAGTCCTGCCTGTCACCCACAATCGGCCGGTCAAGTGTCCTATCCGAGTCACCTAGAACCCATCACACCATGGACAAATTTTGATGAAAACCAATTTGATGGCAAGTATCAAAATATTATGGGTTGCTTGTTATCTAAATAATGTTTACTCAATCAACTCTAAAAATTTTATAAAAAAATTTTAGTACATTTTCTAGATCAATACATTTAATTTAAAAAATACTCTGAAAGTGTTCGGATACCTTAATTTATTTTTGTAATCTGCATTTAACAACAAAAGCTTTGAAACCTTCAACTAAGGAAAACGATTTTTAACTTTTAAATGATTTTTTTAGATGTAAGAATTTTAAGTTATTTTTACAAACTGCATAAACTTTTTTTGTTTGCTTATACTATATGAATATTTCACCAATTATCATACGTTCAAGGTATTCAAAACAATGTAATCCGTTAAATTTTTAATAAAACCAATGCACAAATTTGTGAATCATATCATTTTTTTATAACTTGTGAAAATTTTTAAAAGATACGATGAAATATGAAACGCAAGGAGCATTTTTATGTAATCATGAAAAGAGAAATCTTAATTTGTTACGCATGTGTTCGTGAATGAAATTATTTTTTTTTGTAAATACTGTGAAATTTACCCGATTAGGTGCGGTCGGTTGTAATAAAAGTGAATTTTTTTAGATGACATCCCACAATAGATTTGGTTTTTTGGACACGTCAATGGTTTCTATTCTGAAAGGAATTTTGTAGTGGTCGAGGCTGCACTAGCGTCCAGATGGACGAAGGAGTCCACGGTGGTGACGGTCGACACTACCGGATATGTCTATACTGAAGAAGGACCGAGAATCGAACTCATATGCGACCCAGACGATACATGGGATCCCTTTTCCATATCCGGGTAAGAAAAACTTCTCTATTCGAAATTTTCTTTTTTAACGTACCCTCGTCTGTGCGATACGGAACCGGAAGCGATCCGTGCTTTTTTACCTTTATTTCTGACCCGATCGGCAGCAATTTCGATTCGATTCCTCGATCGATTCCTAATTGTTTCGATCGTTGATTGTTTCTAGACATTACTTACTCCAAATGTACTGTCGATTCTTCGCTACTGAAACACGCTGCCACGAATCGAGCCGAACGGGTCGTTTATTTAAGGCACCCGACTAGGTTCAAAGACCTTGTTTTTCAAAAATTGATTATCAGAAGAATTTTGAACTGGCGGTCATAATTTCTTCCTTGCATGAAGCAATTTCATTGTGTATATTTTGGTTTCCATGAAACTTTCTTTTACGGGGACGATATGAACAATTTTACCCATGATTTCAGGTAAAATAAATTTAAGATAAAATTAAATATTTAAATTCTAAAAATAAAGCAAAACAAAATTGTTTAAAATAATTATTAGCAAACTGTGAATTAGTAAACAGATAATTTAAATTTTGGTTTTTGAAATTCCATTTTAGGGAGATAATAATTAAACACTGCATTCACTTCCGGTCCATATAACATTACTTCTGGTTTCGTTTTCAACTACTATGATTTATTAAAATTGCTATATCTAGAGTTCTAATTTACGCAAAATTAAAATAAAAATGTCGCATTGCAGTTTGAATTCTTTTTTTATCCACAAGTGTAATTGAAAATGAATTTAATTATTTTATTTTGTTTACTTTCGATGTGCGCTCGAAGCGCACAAATATTTAATCATTTGTTAGATTTTAAATAATGGAATACTGAAACGCATTTCTTATTTAATTGTTTGTAAATGTTTTTTTCGGTTGCTTTTAAGTAAAGATTTGATTTGATGAGCTTGAAAGGCATTTCTGATCGATCGTGATTATTGTTTTAAGCGAGTGTTAAATGTTTTTCGTTAAGACTGTCAGCATTTGCAGTTATTATAAATATTCTCAGATTCTGATAGTCTAGACAGAAAACGTTATTTTATTTCAGAATCTTCAATGTTTTCTGAAAATGTTGTTTATTTCAGAAAATGTCGACAACCAAGAGCTCGCCGCCAAAAACGACGGAGGAACCGATCGACCTCTCCACACCGAAGATGAGCGGTTTCAATATCCCGGAGAAACGTCCATCGTTTCATCCCTACCGCTTGGAAAAGGACGACGACGTAGTGTGTCTGCGGGAAAACATTCATAATACAGAAGGGGAGTTCGCCAACATATCCGCCCTCGTCTCCGTCGTTGCCCGACATTTACAGAAGCACACCGATGCCAAAGACTCCCACACCTGACGTCCGGGCATCGTTCCCTAACTATAATATAATCAAAACCTACTTTTCCTCGAATTTTGTGCAGTACATCCGCAGAACGATTTCGGGATGGGGTTCCCCCAGTACATCACGTACAAAATGGGGAACCGTAAAATGACGTACCATGCGGTAAATAAAAACAATTGAAAAAAATGCATTGGTTTTCTTTGAGTTTATTTGTTTGTCTTTACACTTTGTCTGAAATAATCGTATGAAAATGCACTAGTTAAAAATATTTTAGAAAAAAAAAATAATGATTTTTAATATGCATTACGCTAATCATGCGCAACAAAATAATTATGTCATCGTTTCAGCTGTTAGCATAATTAGGGGGTAGAAAAAAAAATATTCACCTCACCATGGGGTTTTGGAAATCCTGAGACGATTAACTCGTACATGTTGCCTTCGAGATGATAACATTGTCGCACGTTTGGCCTATAAATAATAATTAAACATAAAAAAACAAATATTTCAATGTAAAAGAGAAAAATTATCAAGCTGAACGAGAACATACAATGATGAATAAATATAAAAATATATGAACATTTATATGATCTCCAAGAAACTATGTGAGGAAATAAAAAAAATTGATTTTTTTTTAAAGATATCTAGAGGGAAAAAATATTTTCAAGGTGCAAACATTTTTACAATCGCAGTTTTTCTGTTTTGCACAAAAGAGTTTTAATTTATTTGAAAAGTCGATCACAAAAGAGTTTTAATTTGAAATGTTGATCACAAAATAGTTTTAATTTATTCGAAATGTGGATCACAAAATAGTTTTAATTTATTCGAAATGTCGATCACAATATAGTTTTAAATTATTTGTTTGTCTTTACACTTAGTCTCAAACAATTTATTTGAAATGTTGATCGCAAAATAGTATTTGAATAATATTTGATTAGATAATTGAAGTAAAAACAGGAAAAAAAAATATATAAAACGACCTTAAATATCTTTATTTTTGCTATGTTTTTTTAGATAATTATTTAAACATATAGAAATATTGTGTTGAAACAATTTTACTTACAATTTTTTGTTTGCCTCCATGCAAATCACTTTATTTCTACTCGCTTTACATATAAACCAAAGAAAAATAAAATTTTATTTTTTTTACTAATGATAAAAACACCTAATGAATTTTCACAAGAAAAATTGTCTTAAAACATTTGAAAAGAAATGTTGATCACATATTTAAAAAATTTTGTTAATAAATTATTTTTGTATTAAGGAATAAGGTGTACTTACTACAAGCTCACCCTCTACACGGCGAGTCTTTAGCAACCAAAAAAAAAATATTTACCGGCACTTTATACGTAATAATAATATTAATAAAAAATTTATGCAAATATAGAAACAACCAAACAGTCGCTTAATGAAGTTTCATAAGAAAATCGTCTTAAAAACATTTGAAAAAAAAATGTTGATACCATATTTAAAAAATTTGTTAGTGAATTATTTTTGTAAGGAATAAATACATATCAATGGTACTGCAAGCTCGCCCTCCACACAGCAAGTCTTTAGCAAAAAAAATTACTAAAAATTCATTATGATTGTAAATTATATCTGAAATTTCATAACTTACAAAGTATAATAAATATTTAGTACGAGAGTACACAACATATACCGAAACTGTACCAATGGGGGAAAATAGCTGGTCCATCCAGTCAATTGACAAAAAAAACAGAGACACCGACTTGTGTAAAAAATGTGAAGAGGATTATGTCCTTATTCTAACCGCTGTCAAATTAGTTACTTTAAATAATAAATTATATAACAACCAAACAGTCGCTTAATGAAGTTTCATAAGAAAATCGTCTTAAAACCATTTGAAAAAAATGTTGATACCATATTTAAAAAATTTGTTAGTGAATTATTTTTGTAAGGAATAAATACATATCAATGGTACTGCAAGCTCGCCCTCCACACGGCAAAAAAAATTGTAAATTATATCTGAAATTTCATAACGTAGTTTTTTTTTTAAATTTCCTAATTGTATAAATACAGTTTTTGGAACTATAAATCAAATACAGTTTCAGTTTTCATTGAAATTTTACCGTGAAAGCACCTAAATAAAAGTTCCAGACTAGAGAACTACTTTTATAATGCAATTGCAATAGGTGAGTTGTGTTAAGCTTATATGTGCCACCTTTCACTATGAACCTATTATATTCACACCAGGAATCACCTCCCATGGAGCACAAGCGGTGTCGTATTTTTCAAATATGTGGAGAGTTTTATGAAAAAAAAAAAGTATAGCCCAAATAGTTTGAATCATGACTGACAAGTTTTCCGAGTTGATTCGATTAGCCACACAAAACATTATAGAGTATAAAAAAAAATTAATTACTAGGATATGTATGTATAATGAATAATATTTGATTAGATAATTGAAGTAAAAACAGAAAAAAAATAAAACCACCTTAAATATCTTTTTTTTGCTATGTTATTTTTTTTGGATAATAATTTAAACATATAGAAATATTGTACTCAAACAATTTTACTTAAATTTTTTTGTTTTGCATTTTCTTAATATCTACCCATTTTATACATAAAATTTATTCAAAGGTACCTATAAACCAAAGAAAAATAAAATTTTATTTTTTTATTGATGAAGTTTCATAAGAAAATTGTCTTAAAACCATTTGAAAAAAAAAGTTGATCACATATTTAAAAATTTTCTTAATAAATTATTTTTGTAATGAATAAGGTGTACTTACTGCAAGCTCACCCTCTACACGGCGAGTCTTTAGCAAAAAAATAATTTACTGGCACTTATACGTAATAATAGTAATATTAATAAAAAAAATTATGCAAATATAGAACATAATTATAAACGCTTAATGATAAGAAAATTGTCTTAAAACCATTTGAAAAAAAAAATGTTGATCACATATTTAAAAATTTTTGTTAATGAATTATTTTCGTAAGGAATAAATACATATCAATGGTGTACTTACTGCAAGCTCACCCTCTACACAGCGAGTCTTTAGCAAAAAAATAATTTACCGGCACTTATACGTAATAATAATACTAAAAAATTTATGCAAATGTAGAAACAACTAAACATAATTATAAACGCTTAATAAAATTTCATAAGAAAATTGTCTTAAAACCATTTGAAAAAAAAATGTTGATCACATATTTAAAAAATTTGTTAATAAATTATTTTTGTAAGGAATAAGGTGTACTTACTACAAGCTCGCCCTCTACACGGCGAGTCTTTAGCAAAAAATATATAATTTACCGGCACATATATTAACCAAAAATTTATTGCGATTGTAAGTCATATCTGAAATTTCATAACTTACAAATCACATAAACATTTGGTTTTAAAAAAATAATAACTGCTCTACCATAGGGATGAGGCTACTTTTTTTTTCAATTGACAAAAAAAAAACAGAGACACTGACCTGCGTGATATTGACCACTGTCAAATTAGTTACTTTAAATAATAAATTATATAAAGCTTTTTTAAAAAATTCACGAATAACCCTGGATACAACGATATCTTTGTACCTTTTGCAAAATAAGGTAAAAAAACTTTAATTGAGAAGAAAATTTGATAAGTAGAACATTAGTGTAATAAAAAAATCGCTCGAATTCACGAACATTTGCTGGAGTTCCTTTTTTCATGTGAAAGGACATATTTTTCATGCTCGTAGATTAATAAATTATACCAAAAGAAAAAAAATTATATAAAAAAATGCATGCAAAAATATATACAAAATGATAAACAGCTCCAGACACCACAGAAATTATAAAGCAAAAATAAATCTTGGATTATATATTAAAATATATTCATTTAAAAATAATTTCTTCATCTAATATTCAAAAAAAAAATAATTTCAATAAAGAAAGGGAAAATAAAAAATGCTAATGAAATATTTAATTTCTATTGTGCATCAGTCGTCACAGCTCAATTCCAACGCAATGAGGAGCTGAAGAAATTTTCAGTCATATATGCAAGAAACATTCAAATATAAACACAGATTTCGCAGCAGAAATCTACGACACAGTATTGATGGAAGATTTTTTTTGCAATTCACCATTCGATTAGCAGCAGCAGTTATTACTAACAAATTTAAGAGCCCATCCTTAAAACAAAGTGGCTTATATTTAGACACAGACTGTTTCACACATGGACAATTATTTGGTGTCTGGGTATTTAAATATTACCATCACTGCACAGCCAAATCATCTCCATGAAAAATCACACCATTTTCCAACCAAATGTGATTTTTTTTTCATGAAAAATGTTAGAATCTCTGTTGTTTAGATATTAAGATGTGATGTGCATGTTACAAAGATGTTAATACATAAATACCGTTGGGGGTTGTGTTCCAGAACAACAGTCGATACTTGGTGAGAAAAATTTTAATGGTCCACTGAAAAAATGGAGACATTATCTACCCTTTTGTGAAGATTCAGTTTAAAAAATATGAGCAACAAAAAAAAACATAATATGGATTATACTTTAATAAAAACTTTTAGCAAATTTCCTGAGTTTAGTAATTTTTCAGATTTTCCATTGAAACTCTAAAATCAATTTGGGTAAATATAGTAAATTAGTGGTAAAACACTTCAGTCTGTTGGTTTGTTATTGTTTTTCACGAAATTTATTTTCAAGTGTATGCAAATGCTATGTTTTTTTCTCCCTAGTTTTTTTTCGTTATTACAAGTAAAATATTAAATGTATGTTTCATAGTTTTGAGGGTATAGTGGAATTTCAAAAAAATTACCAATGAATTTTTTTTTCCAAATTTGCAGGAAACGTATAATACGTTACCAAATAAAAATGTACAATTTTTAGTCAAAATATCTTTATTGGTTTCTGATACATTATTATTTTTTTTTAATTTTAAAAAGCTCCATGAGCAGTGTAAATTTTCACTGCAAGCAATTGGGAAGAATGTGTTGCGCAGGGAACATTGCAAAGTTATAGAAACGACAAAAATTATAATTCTCTTAAATGAAGGTTTTTATTAATATGATTATAAATCTTCAATCACATTTGATAAAAGCAATTATTACTATAATTAAGGAATACCATATTGTTTACAACTTATATACTGATTTTCATTGTAATAAATATACCTAATTTTCAGCAATAAACAAATTTTCAGTCGTAAATGAAAAATTTGATGTTATGATCGAAAATGTATTTTAAAGTCAAGCAATTCTAGGACTTTATATACAACATATCTAAATGTAAAATAATATAAATAGAATAAAAATTAAATATACAATTATTTATGATTGACTTACCAGAGTACCGTGATTTCCTGATACTTTATCTCCTACCTTAAAGTTTTGTGTAGATACAAAATTTCCTGCAGGGTTTTTCTTGTTAAAATCTTCAACGAGAACTGGTTGCAAT
>BMAO01003230.1:0-76642 GCA_019973975.1 Trichonephila clavata | reverse complement strand
TTTATGACTTGACTTTCGTTTCGGCTCCCTCTCTCAACTCCCCGCCCCCTTTCAACCGTTTCTAGACAATCTCAAGTGAATTTCTCAGCTGCAGCAAAAGTAACTACCACGTGCGTTTGTTGATAGTGAGATGTAGCGTATGTCTTATTTGGAGAGGAAAGTCACGTAATAAGGTCTTATATTATTTTGTGTTTCGTCAGTTAGTGAATATCCATTATGCTGATAAAGATGTCGCATTCAAAGCCATTCCGGACTGTAGAAGAGGCTTTGGAACATTTTTATACACTATCAGATGATGAAGAACCTATTGATATTTGTTAGTTTCCACTAGAAGAAAGTGGGTGTTTGACTAACGAGGAATTTATCGATGAAGATATTTTTCAGTCTGTTCTACCAGTAGATGTTTGTAGCAAAATCAAAATTTCTGCGAGCATATAGGGATGATGAAATACCTCATGTATATCAGAAAAGCACAACAAAAAAAATGCCTCAAGTGCGAAAAAAAGATTGCTTCAGAAATGTTTTCCTAGCTATACCATGGACAATAAAAATAGTTTAGGACATAAAATAACACATTTTTGAAAAAACAATAATTATTTTGTTTTTATTTCTCATTTTAAAAAATTTTGGTAAATCTGTATTTTTCTAGTTTCTTTTTCCTTTGCTTTATTATACTATTAGTTTTGAGAATTTTTAAATGAAGGTTATTTGTTTATTTCATTGTCCTACTCATGTTTTCCTTTATAGTTTCTAATAAGTGATTGTAATTTTCTGAAATGTATAAATTCCTGTTTATAAATTATATTTTCAACTTAATCTGCTTTATTTTGGAATTATATTTAAAAGTTTATTTCAGATGGGGCGCCAAAATGGGACATCCTTCGGGCAACACCCCCCCCCCCATATCGGGGTACATTTAAAAAACTCTGAAGGGAAAAAATGATAGATTTTTCTCTTTCACACGAAAGCTTTTAGTTCTTTTCCCCCATTTTAATTTTTTAGATTTTTAAGGCCCATTTCAATTGTTTTTCGGGTTTTTCATTTCGGGTTTCCAGAGGTGTCATTAAACATTTCTCAATGGGGTTTCATCATTCACCCCCGCCCTCCTGCAAAGGGGGGGTGAATGATGAAACCCCCATTGAGAAATGTTTAATGACACCTCTGAAAAGATACTTCTTAAAAATGTGTATAATAACTGATTTTTGAATGAAAATGTCATTGGTCGTACTCTTAAGAAACATGTGAAAAAACTAAATGGCACCCGCCAATGTTCCATTTTTAGAACATGCTAAAAATCTTAAAAAAAAATTTTTTTTTCAAATTTTTTTTCTTTTATAGGTCTTATGTTTTAATTTTTAATTTGATTTTTATCAAAATTTTTAGTTTATGTTACCTTTTAATCATAGTGCGGCGGTTTAAAAGGTTAATGACCATCTGTCTCTGCTACCCCTTCTTAGTGTTTTTCTTTTCATCAGGCAAAAATACACTTTTATTGTTTTAATTTTTCAAGTGGATAATAGACCAACCGCACCTGTTGTCAGCTGTCCATATATTTCGTTTAACACGTGGCCTTGCTACACATGTGTTTAGAAAGGATGGTCCACTATTGTGAAGAAGAGATGCATAGGATTGTGTATGAATGTATTCTTTTGATACAGGGCTCTTAACTTCTACATAATATATGTAATTTTTAAAAATTACTTTAAAATAATTTTACACTTGCGTACAATATCATTTTATTACATAGTTTCAAACTTAAATGTTAAAAAGTAAATTCTCATCGAGTATTTTACGAGTTTTTTCTACCCTTTTGAAAATTCGAACTCTTGATAATTCAAAGCTTTTCATTGGTCCCTCCAACTTCGAATTATCGATAGTAGACTGTATATTTATACTTGAATTTAAAAAAAAAAAACTTACATTCAAAATACTAAAATATCTGAGGCAAATAAATTTTATGTCATAAAAAAGTTACAATGAGGAAATGTAAAGCAACTAATACTATTAATATTTTTGTTTCTTATTTTTAAAAGAGTTTCAAGAGTTTTAGGTATGGATGAGGTAACTGCATGTTTGTGTCATGAGTTCGAATCTTGGTACCATTAAAGACCCGCCATTCTAAAGCACGTTAACTTTGTAAAGGCTTAAAGTACTGACATTGGCATGAAGTGCGATTGTGTTGAATGAGAGGTACTCACACCGGTAGTATTCTTGTTACAAAATAAAGTTTCTAATTACGATGATTTCCCTCAATTATCTAGCATAACATATTGTCGAACGTGAACATCTTACCTATTTCCCTGATCTAGCTCCAACTGATTTTACCTGCCCAAAAAGAGACCTATTATAATAATAAAAACAGTCATTGGAATATACAAAATTAACAATTATTTATTGTGACGTCATTTGTTTATTTAAACTGCAATCGATTAGCAAGGAAGACATTTATTTTTATTCCTTCTCCCAGTTTCCACCCCACAGGAAAAAACTTAAAACTCCTTAATTAGCATCAAGCTGCTTATTAAGTAGCAGCTCATATTACTCGCAAGGCAGATCTTTGGTTGAAACAAGATTCAAATTCATGGTTCTACTCGCAATTTATGATAAAATATCAGGAAATATATGTATATAAAAGACATGTTTATATAATATATACACATATATCTCTATTATTTATATATATACTACTTCTGATTACAAAACCACCACACAACAATATGATCTCAAAGTCCGCATATTAGTAATTTTGCTGTGAAATTCTGTTATAACACTCTTCTCACAGTTAACATTTTTTCCACACCCATCTTGAAAATCTTATACATTGAAAAATTTCTACATTTTGGACAATCAACCAAATTATTGCCTACCAAATTTGATTGTCATCTCTCTTGGCATCTATCTTTAGAAGCTGGTTTAAAGGATGCGGTTAGGTGTAATTTGGAATTTTTAACACAATGAATTATAGCTTTCTTTTGGTTTCAAGACGGTTGGATCTCTTAGAAGAAGCTCTATGAGAAGAACTTTTGAAAAATCTGTTTTTGAAGAATCCTTTTATTAGGTAATTCTTTTAGTAATTATCTGATTAAACATTTGAGGAGAACTTTTTGCTGAATCGTAGTGGGTTGTTTTTTATACTTTCTGTAAGATTTTTTTATACTTTGATTCTTTATTTATTTTATTTTGGTTTTTCCTACCGAGTTGCAAAGGGGGAAGGTTGGCGCCTTCAGACTAGTTTAACCCCACTTTTTCGGTCCTAAGTCCGAAGTTGCTTTTTGACTCACTAGGTTCTTATTTATATTCCACTTTTATACCTTTTATAGATTCGATCTTCATGTTTTTCTTTTTTATTTTTATTACGTAATTTCTTGTTATGTTCTTTATTTTCTACTTTTTGTTTTTGATATATTTAATAAATTTCTTCCATATATATATATAGAAAGGATATATATATATATTGGAACGGATCATTTCTACTAAGATACAATGTTGTCTTCTCTATTCAGTTAAGCAAAGCATATATTACTCTTTACTAACACTGTTATTACAATTCAATAGGAGCTTTGTATAGGGTTATATATCATTATTTCATTGCAACTCACTGTGTTTATTTCACTAATTGGCGTTCGTCTTACCTTTCTTAGTCCGATTAATGTTCTTTTCATGGGTGTCTAGTTAAGTAAGTACTTATTGTATTTTTATATTAGCAATATAAATCCATCAGCCTTAAAAGGTATAACGTCTAACGGGGAAAAAACTGATTTTTTTTCATAAAAGAGAATAATTAATGGAAATTCAATTCATGACTTGTTTATTTATTTCTTACATTATTTTTATAAGTTTGTATCATTTTCCTGCAAGATACTTTGTTGTATAAGAACAAAAAAAGATGTGGAAATAAATATTTAAAAAGTTACAAAAATTCATTTAATTTTATAAGTTTTTTTCCGGCATTTTGAATTAGAATCGGATTAAAACTATATAGGATACTATGTAATGCAGTGTTACCATTACGGTTTAAAACGTTACATTCCTATAAATCGGATATCCAAACATTGGATTTCAAAATTATAACGATGACATAAGCATTTTTTAGAAATGTAACTTTCATCCATGCCTGAAAAAGACAAGATCTACTAGATGCCTGAAAATATGAATTTTATGGAAGAAAATTAAAAACTCTAATTACTAAAATTTGAAGGAAATTTAGTAATACAGATTTTTATTGATATATATACGATTTAAGCAAGTTAGAAATATTATGTTTTATGTATGTGTGTGTGCTCTTTATTAACATTTTCTCCAGATATTCCGGAATTCATTTTTTTTTATTTTCTGGTATATTGTGAATGAATTTTAGAATTAAAAATGTATCTCATTTACATGTTTAACTTTTCAAATTTAAAGGGGGAAGCTTTCTAATAAGTACATGATCAAAATTGTTAAATTACATTTTTTTATAAGTAATATAGTTTTTCTGAATAAATGTTTTAACCGATGTTAATCTAATAATATGTTTGTTGTTTAAAAAAATTGCAGGTTGCATTACATAAATTATTTTATACTTATAATCCTTATCTACTAGCACATAAAAAAGTTTAACAAAATAACTGTTAATATATTACATTATTCAATAAGGTAAATATGTATATGCAAACCGTATATGTAATATTATGAGAAAAATTACAAGATTTTTCCCTCAGTTAAACGTTTTCATAATTTTTATATAAAAACACTAATGTGCTTGCCTTGTGTAATGTCTTGTGTATCAGAAATTCAGAGTTAACTAATTGAACTCTGGAAATTATAATTCATTCAAAAATTGCTTTACTTATTTTCTCTATCTCTCTCCTGCATGCAGTTTTAATTATTCAGAGATAAAGTTTTTTATATTTAAGCAGTCAATCAAAAGGGTCTGATTTTAAATGTAAATCTAAGTAAAAAAAAGAAAAATATATTTATATTTTCCTTAAAAAATAGTTTGCCTCTTTCTTTATAAAATATAATATTCAAAGCATTTCCGTGCTTCTGATACATAAAGATGCTTACTTAATTCAGTCATAAAGTTTCAAAGAGTTGAGAAAAATTTAAGCATCTCCATTTACAAGCAATCACGCGATACCAACCTGGAGGGAAGTAATCTCAAAAATGTTGAAAAACACTTCGATTTTTTTTTCTTTTTTGATTCTGAATACCATGGTTCCCTTGAAAGAGTGATATGATTTTTGCTGTCATAGATTATGCCGAAACAATTTTTCATTTGTGTTTTAATAAATGTTTTGCTGTATGTGTAGTGATTGTGCGTGCTTCGTCGTCATATACATGTACTTGTATTGTTCAGACATAAAAGAAGTTGCAAAATAAAAAGAATGCATGCATTATACGATTTCTGTTGGGAAAAAAATGCTTTCTTGAAGTATATCAGAAACGGATTGTTTTCATAAATCAAGACGATGGAATGCTTGAAGTTTAAGACCCAAGTGTGTTGTTTAATTAAGGAATAGTGTGTTGTTTAATCAAGGTTATACCCAGATGGAAAAAAAATAGTAATTAAATAGCTTTAATAGCATGCATCAAATATGTGTGTTTTTAACTATATTAATAATTTATTATAGTTTAAAACCGTGTAAAAATTTATAAAATAAGCTTGTATGCAAAGAAAATCTCAATGAATATATTGATACATATCAGAGGTAGCGTTTAAAATGCTATTGTGTTACTAAATTGGATTAAGTCATCGTTTCTCAAGCTGTGAAGCCAACCTCCATAAGGGGGGGGGCGTGTAAAAACCCTACGTGGAAGGTGTGAGCATATTGAAAAATCGAAAGTAAAGTTTTAAAGTAATTATCCGATTAATTAAAAGAAGCAAAACAAAATACATTCAGAAATATAAAAAAACACATATTTAAGTTGATATAAGATACTAATAAATGTATCATTACTGCAAAAAGTACTTGATAATTAATTTAAGAATACTAAATTAAAAGCCAGTCTAGTACTTACTAGTGTCTCCAACAATACGGGAAGGATGGTTTGCGGTGTCCGGTAGCAGTAACTACACTGCTGTTTGTAAGAAAAATGCAACACCATGCAGAAATCATCAGAATTAATTGAACTTTGCAGCAAATATCAATTATATGATGCTACGTTAGTATGCCTCCACGACGAAATAAGGAGAAATTCCAACTAATTACGGAGTTTGAACGGGGAGGGGGGAGAGAATTATTGGCCTTCGAGAAGGATGATTTTCCTATCACACAGAAAGAGCTTGTGTTCAGCGGAACAGTTCCACAGTAGTGCGAGTTTGGAAGAAGTGGACCGAAGAGCACAGTAACACTCGAACAACTGGCAGTGGTTGACATAAGGTGACGTCAGTGTGCGACGATAGATACCTGTTCTGCATGGCGGTGAATGACAGTACAGCTTCCTCCAAGCAGTTAGCATCACGTTGGTGTACTACTACAGGTGTACTAATGTCGGCTTCGTCAATTCGTTGACATCTGCTGAATCGTGAATTGCCTACAAGGGTGCCTTTATACAAGATCCCCCTCACGGCAAACCATCGATGGCTGCGCCTGCAATGGGATCCTGAGCACATATCTTGTCAAGCTGATTAGCAGCAAGTTGTCTTTTCAGATGAACCACGCTTCAGTTTGTGGGAACACGATGACCACATTTGTGTTAGACGCTATGCTGGTGAACGCTGCCATTCAGAATGCGTTATCGAAAGACATAGTGGCCTAACACCCGGAGTTAGGGTTTAGAGTGTGATTTGGAATCATGGACGATCCAATTTGCTACGAATTGAGGGTAATCTCAATAGCAACAGGTACGTCCGTGAAGTGCTGCAGCCTGAAGTCGTTCACTTCCTTCAAGGCATCCTTGGAGCTATCTTTCAGCACGATAAGGCACGCCCACATGTTGCAAACCGTTCTAGACTTCTGTTCAGCCCAACACATGCAACTTCTTACTTGGCCTGCTTATTCACCGGATATGCCGCCAACTGAGCACGTGTGGAATTTTGTAGGTCGGCGTCTCGCTCGTGTTCCGCGTCCTGCAGCTTCAAAAGATGAGCATTTGCTGCACATGCAAGCAATATGGAATTCTCTTCCACAAGCAGACATTCAAAATCTGTTTGACTCCATGCCACGTCGAATAGCAGCAATTGTTGCAGTCCGTGGTGGCTACACCAAATACAGATTTCAGACACTTAATATTACTTTTTTGCTTTGAAAATTTCGTCATTTATTTTTACTAATACAAGTCGTTTGCGCATTAAATTACGGCGCGCAGTATTAATGTGCCATCGAGTTCATTTGGTATACGATAAGTATTTATTTGTAAGCTCTAGGAGGCAACACCATTGCTCTAGGAAGATTACCTTTGACAAATTTTAAAATGTTAATGGATGCTTCGTTCTTAGGTTGGTGTTGTAACACTCAGCGAGCTACATTACAATACATTTATGCTTGTATTGCCCCACTGAATGGACCTACACCTACAACCAACGGACCACCTTTTGTTTTACTACTCTAATGTTATATATGTTTAAATAAACATCACTTATATATATATATATATATATATAAAGATTACATATTAATAACGATTTCTAAATGTTCCCTTAAATGAATTTTTATTATTTTAATAATGAATCATTTTAAAAACAAAATTAATAATTCATATAGACTCTTCTTCAAATAAGGAGAGAAAATATTCTTCAAAAAATAATATTTAATAATCTGAAGCAATATCTTTCAAAAAAATGTTCAAGTTTAAGAAAGAGAAAAACTGCTTCTTTAAGGTGTCAAAAAAATGAATGCTGAGTTTTGTCACATTCTCAAATCATTTTCAAGTAATAGACTCGGTTCAAATAGCATCAAATTCGAAAGCCATTAGGATACTTATTACATTAGCTGTACCTCACTGGAAGTGAAAAATGTTCCTCTTTGCAATGAAAATGTTATTTCCTAGTATTACGAGGAAACGGTACTTTACTTTATGAGGAACAATTTTTCACACTCTAAGAGTGTAATGGAAAACCTGTTTCATCGGTGGGATGATCTTGCACGCTTCGGGCATTCAGGTTATCTCATTTTCAGTGAACCCTTTACGAGAAAGAGAATAATAAAACAGTTAATTCAATCTAAAAGAAATTTTGCAGATGATAATGGAAGCGTTATGTGCAAAAAATATGCCAAAGGGGGTAATATGGTTGTGCATCATTAAATGAGAGTACTCAAGCTAAAAAAAGTATGATATTGCAAATTAACTTAAAACTCATAAAAAAAACTCAAAAAATCCAATTTGTCTATGTGAAATATGTGAATAAGTGAATCAATAAGTGAATCTAAAAAAGTATCTGAATGAAAGAACAAAGTTTTTTTTTTTTTAAATATTGATCATGATTGCTGAGAAAGATTACATAGGAAATTCATGTAAGGATTTATAATAATGAAAAATGATTGTGGTAATAAAGATTTATACTAGAAATTAATTTACAATACTTTGTACTAACATTATTTAAGAACAAGGATTATATAATTTTTTTTATTATTTCGTTTATTTTTTCAATTATGCAAAATATAACGCTGGACTGAGTTAGTTGTAGGTACCGAATCATTTTTCTATAACTTACAACTATAAAAATGAAAATTCTGTATTTTTTTTAAAAAAAATACTCTTAAAAATACCAAAAAAATAGACGAATAACCAAGCAATATTAATCAAATAATTGTAATCGAACAATTTTGAATATTTATTTTTATTTCCATTTGGTTGCGGATTGGTGTGTTACCATTGCAGACCCAGTACATTCCCCAGAAACTGGTATATCTCTTTCGAGTGCTTCACATATAGGCAAATACCAATGGCCGCAAGTAATTTTTTATTTAAGTATGAGTAATCTTTTTATACTAAAATGTTGGTATACTTAAAAATAGGCTTAGGTATAAATAAGTATACATATGAATATAAACATGCAAGCTTAATTGCATTTAAAAAAATTCTGTACACTAAAAATATCTGGATGTCATGCAACTAAATTCATATTACATATTAAAAATATCAATATTTTTCTTAAACTGGAATGGTAAATAAGGTTTTGATTTCAATTTTATTCTTTCAGGTAAAATTTGATCTGATTTAGGAATTTTGTATTATGTTTATTAGTGCTTATGTTCTTCCCCAATATGGTAAGATGATCAGTTCATCTATATCTACATTTCTCTTTTGTATTTTACATTTGTCAGATCTTAAATTGATATTTATAGTTTAAATTTATTTATTGTTGTTTTAATTCTGTGATATAACTCTTAATATTTTATTATTTATACATAATGCTTACATAATATATGAGATAATAGTAATATATAATACATAGGGTTTGATTTTGTAACATAGATATTTTCAATTATAATTGATAAATTTTTAAACAGCTTATTTTTGCTTTAAATACGAAAAAAAACTTCAAAACAATAAATGTTGAGCATTACTTCAGTAGTATCTCTTTGAAAATAATATTTCTTATGAAACAGTTACATAATGCTAAAGAAGTTCATATGCGTTTCTAACGAAATTTATTCATTATACCACTCCGGCGACGAATGTTTCGTAAGAATTCAAACACAGACAATCTCATTCTAATTTAAAGAAGCTTATCTTCAATATCATTTCAGACGAGCACCATGAAGTTCGTCTTTTAAAAGTTTACAGAAATGGGCAATTTTCAGAAGTATTCGCTTTGAATGTATATGGTATGAAACATAAGATTTCAAAATGTCTCGAAAATTTAAATTAATGAAATGTATGAATTAATGAATTAATTATTGTATTAATCAGCATTTCTGATACGCATAATGCCATATTGAGAAACTTACTTTCAAATAACTGTTAAAACAGAATAATTTAAGTTAAGTTTGTATTTGAGTAGCAATCACTATTTATGGCATAAGAATTAAACAACTTGCTAGTAAAGAGGAATAAAATATGTAAGTTTCCATTGCTTGAAATATAATAAAGAATATTTGCGTTCGCAATCATTCTTTTCGAATTATAAAAAAATGAATATCAGATTTACATTTAGTATATTTTCGAAGCAAATTATAGGCAAATGAATGTGTGTGTTGAAAAAGATTGTAGTTTTATAAATTTGTATATATACGGTAGAATGTTATATATTTTAATTCAAATGTATTATACTTGTAAAAATATACAAGTTTTAGAAAGAATAATTAAAAATATATATATAAATATATATTAGTTCTTCGTGATGCTCTAATACATTTATGTATACAAAATGTATAGATAGTAAAAATGGGTCATAAAACTTTGAATTTAACTGAAGAGGAGTGCCAAAAAGGATTTGCTTTGGGGTCTTCCCCTAACTTCCAGCGCTTTCGTCACAGATCGTGTTGTTATACATATCTCCAGTAATTTTCAGAAGTATCATACGGTCAACAAGTCTCCTAATTTGGTTGCCAAAAGTGATATCAATTTAATGAAGTCCTCTATCTTGGTAGTGACAATGACGGTTACCAAGAGAATACTGCAATGTGAAATTTTATCAAGACATAAGATTGGCGAGATTGTACATATACCCAGAATCATACTGGAGATTCGAGGAGACTTGGATATGCCACTCATATTGAAATGTATGCCATTCCCTGCAATATTTGAATTTGTCATGGCTATTAATAAATCGCAGCAGCAGAGATTTGAAAAAGATGGTCTGTGTGTAACATCGAAGGAAACAATATTTACCCATGAACTATTGTATGTGGCTCTGTCAAAGTACAGATGCAAAGACGGAACAAGAATTCTGTGTAATTTAGAGGAAAAGATGATTAGGAACATTGTTTTTGAAAATGCGCTAAATTGAAGTAAAGTACTTGAAATTGAAGAAAAAAGTTGAAATTTATTTTCTTGCTTAAAATATATTGAAAATAAAAAAAAAAACTACATAATTCATTTAAATTACAGTTTTAAAATTTGAGCAATGAGTATGGGACAGCGGTATTTTTTATACAAGGGGGTTTAGTCTGCTGCTAGGGAGGCAGAGAGTACTCCATAGCATTAAGCAAATAATATTATTGTACGTATAATGCATAAATAATTATTCATATATAACATTGCATTAATAAGTTTATACCTATTAATAGAAAATAGATTCCGATTAAAATTATTGAATGTAAAAAATTATACTAAGAATGGAAACGGTCGTTGAGTCGGAGTTCTTAGCCTATTGGCTATAATCATCTATCAAGTAATTATAGATGACAATACAAAATTTCTATTGCCTAGTGTTAGTTAAAATATTTGAAATGATAAAACTTTACTAATGAAGTTAATAAAAAGGTTTAACTTATATGTGAGTGAAAATAATATCGGGAAAGGTTTTTTAAAAGCTACAAAAGTGGTATTTTGGATATAAGTAAAGAAGGCCTAGTCTAGCGAATCCGGATACAGATGTTACATAGAAGGAAAATTTTGCAGACAAATTTTGACAAAACCCGAAAAATGAAAGAAATCATTCTAATTGGCCGACTCATCAGCCTGACTATTTGAGTATTATATAGATCTGAAAATTTGATTTCCCTATTTAGAATGGACCAGTGGTTCGGACAAAGTCTTACTGCAGTCCATAATAAAAATTTAAGATTAAAAAAAAATAAGAATTTAAAATAAAAAAGATATTTAAAATTAAACAAAATCTTGATGGATCAAGGTATATCTTGATAGTCTAGGAAATTTATTCGAAAAATATGGTGATGTCCTTCTAAAGATGAATTTACAGATTCATCTATATCTTTAAAGAATTTTTCAGTTTTTTTTAATTGTTTGTTTAATAGTTGAAATTGTGCACACTGTTCTGAGTTCCGAAAAATGGGAGCAAACAAGATTGAACTGACAAATTTAAGAGAAAGAAAAAGAATGAGTTATACCCTGTTAAATTGTAGGAACAACCTTCGATTTCATTGATTGCAGAAAGAAAAGGAAATGAACGATTTTTTGAGATAGTACAAAGTCAAACAACGAATTATTTCTTATTATCTTGAACAAAAGTATTTTATGTACCTATTTAATAAGAATAAAAACATCAGGATAATGAGTTCTATAACTGAAACTTATGTGTATAACAATTATTTCTTTTTAAAAATCTCAACCCGGGTCTCCCAAAAGTAGCACCCAAACTCGTTGGGAGTACATATAAAATGCTAAAAGAACCTGTACGATCCATAGTTTACTTTAAAAATACGAAAAACAGTGCAAGGAAGAAACAGCATATTCTGCACATCGATTTAATAGTATTTGAAAATATTTCAAAAAGACAAATATTCAAAGTGTCCACCATTCATATCGAAGCAAAATTTAGTGCGTAGTGGAATTGATGAGTTCACACGTCACAGAAGCGTGGTGTCCAAGGATCTTACAGACAGCATGTAGACGCTCAAGTATGTCCGTTTGTGTTGTCACTACGTCTCTATACACCAATTCCTTGATATGACTCATAGAAAAAAATCCAAATATGTGAGATCTGGTCAACGTTGTGTTCATTGAAATGAACCCACTCGCTGGGGTATGCCATATCCAGCTAATCGTGAACAGGATCACAAAATTGTGTCATCGTTAAATCATCAACAAATCATCATGAGCCATCATGCATCATTGTTTTAAGTATTTTTCTTGAAAACTATAGATCTGCTTAGGGTACTTTTTGTGAACTCCCAACAAAGATTCTGGCTGTGCAGAGATAGGATGCTATTTTTCTGACACCCTGCATACGAAGAGAAGGTTTTAATTGCTTTTGGTGTGCAATAGTTGATAAATTTACAGCAATCTTCTCAATTTTGTATAATGAAGCGTTTCTCAAACTGTGGGATGGGGGTCCTTGGAGGCGTGACAACTCTATGAAGAGGGCGCGAGCATATTGAAAAGTCAAAAACAAAAGATTATTTAAAAAATTAATTTACTGAAAGTAAACAAACAAAATACTTTCTGATATAATAAAAAATTAAATGCACATTTACACTGATTTATTAAACTTATACAGTGGTGGCAAAAAGTCCTGAACACACAGAACTCTTCCATGAGTATTGAATTCTTAATTTCATATATATGGAGATAATTTCACATTTGATTTTGCGTGAACGATTTGCTTCAATCTATATCCCATTTTCTAAGCTAAACATTAAAAACCATCATGCATTAAAATTTTCAGTAATATATTATTGAAATATTAATAATGTAAAGATAAATATAAGTTACCTTTATAATTTAATATGTTTTAATTCAATAAACGTATTCTAATTGCATTTTTGAGCGTAATTTTTGTGTTTGACTTCATTTTTCGTAAATGTATCAGTGCTACAACATGTTTTTTTCTAGTGAACGGAAATAATAAACTTCATATTTTTATAAAGCTAATAAGATGCCATATAAAATATTATGATAAAAGAAATTTACCCACTTTGACAAAATTCACAATTTTAGGCTAGTCGGATACCTTAAATTACATGAAAACAATTTTATTGGAAGCATAACAAATATTTTTATATAAGGGGACATATTACTCTCTATAATTTTATTTTATTTTTATTCTCATAGGAAAAATTTGAATGTGCTGTATTTAACACGCTTGAAATGTAAATTTCATAAGAAAAGAAACATATTTAAATAAACAATAAATATAAAATATTTCAGTAATTTAAAATTCCTACCACTTTTGTAAATTTTACATTTTGTAACATTTTCTTTTAGTTTTTCTCAAAATCATGTGCATGGAATTGATGTAATCCTTGATGTTTTTATTTTTGTTATATATTTTGTATTGGGCACTATAAAAAGCAGGTAAGAAACACATATGTCTAACATATGATTTTTCAAAACTGTTCAACTAAATCCTTATTCCATACACAGATTGACCAACATGTTATACAAAGCCAACGCAAGAATGTCAAAATTTTATTTTGGATATTAAAAAAAAAAACATTATTACTTTAAAATTACATGGTTATTGTGGAAAACAAAAACCTGAGAAAAACTGTATAAGGCATGCACACGTCAGATGTTTTGGTTTCAGTTTTTGCTTGCGTACTGTTAAAAAAGTTAAATAATTGTCTACATAGTATAGATGTGTACTAAATTTCGTACACATATCTAGATAAGTCACACAATTAAAATTAAAGAACAATTTAATATAATATTTCGGTCATTTCTTCTACATAATTTGTCCACTTAAATACATGAAATGTCATTAAGTCATAGTGAGAGGAACAAATGAAATATGTTTATAATGAATTCCATGAGTATTGAATTCTTTAATTTCATATATATGGAGATAATTTCACATTTGATTTTGCGTGAACGATTTGCTTCAATCTATATCCCATTTTCTAAGCTAAAAATTAAAATCCATCATGCATTAAAATTTTCAGTAATATATTATTGAAATATTAATAATGTAAAGATAAATATAAGTTACCTTTATAATTTAATATGTTTTAATTCAATAAACGTATTCTAATTGCATTTCTGTGCTTATAAATTATTTAATTACTATCATAAATCTCATTTTTATTCCTAACTAAAAGCGTGTATGTTTATTTATTGACCGTACACCGAAACCTTATTGCCGCTCCAATACATCAGTTTACGATATATACATTGTACCCTAGCTTCTATTTATTTCGTAGTATGTGTCCATTCAAACGCTCGTTAGTCTTGATGAGATTTCATCGGCTTATTTATTGCTCCACAAATAGGCTTTGT
The DNA here is from genome assembly GCA_019973975.1 of Trichonephila clavata. Taxonomy (NCBI): domain Eukaryota; kingdom Metazoa; phylum Arthropoda; class Arachnida; order Araneae; family Nephilidae; genus Trichonephila; species Trichonephila clavata. The sequence continues at coordinate 61,876 of BMAO01003230.1, read as the reverse complement.
ATTGGAAAGAGTGCAATATGTTTCCGAATATTTCCTCGTGAGATTTATCCAGTGTCTTGCTTGCAGTCATTACATAGATTTAATACGAGAAAGTGAGTCAAATAATGAATCTTTGTTCCAGCAATAACTGGAAATATATTGATTTTCCAACTGTTTATAGGAATACCTTTTTTGTTAACTTGACTTCTTTCTAAAAGTAAGTTTAAAATTAGTATACATCATTCGGATCTTATTTTTAAAATATTAGGTACGTACGAGTATGAGTATCATTTAAGTAGCGCCGAATTGATGAGAACTAAATAATACACTAGAATTTAAAAAGGGTTTGGATTAATTATAGTCCAGGTGAAACAATTAATATACATAAAGAGCAAAAGGGCATAGATTGAAATTGACGTTGTGAAAGAGGCCTCATTTTGAAATAATGCAGAGGTAAATGGTAAATATTGGGTGAAAAGAAGAAAAAAATCTAAGAAAAAAATACTTTGTTTGCCTTTTTGTTTAAATTTTAATCTAAAATCTAGTACCCTTTGTTAATTACAACTGTCTGCCAGCTTTCTGGCAACTTATCTAACCTCCTGGAAAAGATTTTTCTGTTTTGGAGATGATTAAGTATAGATCCACTGCCATTAGGACAACATCATAATGTATATCAGTGCTTCTCAAACTAGCAATATTGGCGACTCAATATTTAATCATAATTTTCATCGCGCCCTCCTCCCATACAAATAATGCAGAAATTCAATAATATTATGCTTTGAAGCTAAAGCAAGACAATACGACTTTAACCTCTTAAGTGCCACCGGCGTATATATATACGTCTCATTCAACAGGCGCATTAAGTTTCCCAGACGTATATATACGTCTTCTCAAAATACGGCCTTTTCTGTGCACTTATGTCCATGAAATTATTCCGAAGGCTTTAGAATGGAATAAAAACACATTGATAGTGTTTGCGAAGGATTTACTCATATCAGAGCTTTTTTTATTTATTCATTTTTTCTCCCCTCCCCATTACAACACATATATGCTCCTACTCGAAAAAACGAAGACGTTTGGGAGTGAATCGCGTAAGTTATATTCGGCAGTTACGAGATTAGGAATAAACCAAGTAAATTATCAAGGTAATTTTTCTGTATAATTTTATATATGACAAGCCCATGGGGTCACTAGTAATTATTAAACTTGTTCTAACTTGGTATAGATAAAGTAATTATAAAATACATTGTGCAGTGCTGATACATTTGTAAGTGTTTTATATCAGTGTATATGTTATTTTTATTTTTATTATGTCAGAATGCATTTTGTTTGTATACTTTTAATAAATTAATAATTTTTTTACATAATATTTTACTTTCGACTTTTCAATATACTAGCGCACCCCTCGTTGTGTTATTACGTCCTCCTAGGAGGGGGCGCCCACAGTTTGAGAAACGCTGATGTATGTATTAATTTCCATCAAGGAAGTTTTACTGCAATCTGAACAAATGATGGTCAAATGGCTGCAAGATCATGAGTATATGATGTCTGAGGCAAAGTTTCCTAACCCAAATCTGCGTTTTTTTATGCGCTGTTCCTTGCCATGTGTAATCTAGCATTATCGTAAGGAAGAATCGCACCTTTTCTGGTGACCAAACATGGACGTTTTTTGTAAGTTATTTATTCAAGACATCAAGTTGCGAACAGGAACTACCATTTCATTTTCTTTTATCCAGTCATGGTACACTATACCTTAGCTGTCTCACTGCCAATACAACATAACCTTCTTCTGATGCACACCAAATTTGGATGTGAGGGGGGGGGTCTTCCCTTTGTAAACACGTGTTTTTCTTTTAAACCACATATTTATACACTGTCCACTTTTCTTCTCCAGTCACTATGTGGCCAAAAGTGGTTCAATTTTGTGACGAGCCAGATTTGAACAACATATCGAAATTCTGTCCATCAAATATTTTCGCTTTACACGTGTTTCACTCAAGCAGCTTAATTGGACACCGAACTAAGTCTTTTAATGTAATCCAAAGCATTAGTCTGATTAATCCCAAGCTTGGAGTCTTTTTTTATGAAACTTAACGTGGGATTTGTGTTCTTATCATTTTGTGTAGCACTTAGTCATTGGCATCTGATGTTTTCCTCATATGGGTTCATCTTTCAAAGAAAAATCACCCAAACGAAATTTCTCAAGCCATCTCGAGCTGTTCTGTTTGGAACTGTTACTGTTTCTTCTCCAAATATCTTAAACATGCTTCTTTTTACCTCCATCATGTTATTCTCCTTGTGGAACTCAAACAACATATACGTGCACTTTTTCTTCACTCATGTTGACAGTTTTACAAGATACTGCTACTTACAACTAAAATGCAAACAAAAAAAATTGTATAAATCATCAATAGTATACTAATCTAACTGTTTAAACCGGTTTCAGTAAGATCCGAATTCTTGCTAAGGATCTACAACACATAAAAGTGCACGTGCTCAAAAACACAACAGCACTTTCGCTTCTACTAAAAAATTAAACAAGATTTAATTCAAAAATCCATTTATAAAACACTACGATTTTTTGTTTATTGGTAATCCTAATTAAGTGTCCAGTTCCATGGTTATTGATGTATTCGATAACTTAGAAATTATTTGTCTAAATATCTTTCAAACTTAACAGCTGAATTTTTTGAATATTCACTGACGAAATAATACCCAAAATCAATGCTAAAACTTATGCAAACCAAACTCGTTACTTTAAACCTAGATCAAGTGACGAAGATTACTGATGACTCCAGTGCACCTCAGTCCCTAAAAGTCTATTCCCCACCAACGACTCAGAGCTTGGATGGATTTTTATATGTCTCAGGTATACTGCATGGTGTGTATTTATTGGATTAAAACTTGAATCCACAATTCGATTAATAATAACTAATACTTGGAAGAGTAATTCTAAAAAAATATATAACTCAGCTTAGGGCATCATGAATATATCTGTTTCATTTAATTACCAATTGATTACTCAATTTATTTCAGAAAGCAAAATTTACTTAAAATTACAATATTTTCTTTGCCTTTCTTTTTCAAAATATCTTATAAAAGTATTTGGTCAGGATTTTATAACATAAAAAATGCAATCTGCTAACAAATTGTGCTCACTTTATTTTTATGTATTTATTTAGCTGCCAGTGCGCTTTTCAAAGTTTTATAAATTGGTAAAAATACGTATCTTAAATGAATATTTTTGAACTAATATATGAGCCATAAAATATTTGTTTATATATCCATGATTTTAGTATAAAACATTTCAAAAACATTTCTCTCAAATTCCTCATAGTGTAGAAAAAATGTTTCGTGTTAGTGAATTTAAAATCTTGTGCCATTTATTAAAATCATTGGTGTAAATTTTTTAACATTTTGAGATAATTTATTATTCCCTTAGAAAGCATTTGACTTTGTAGTAATTTAACACTGTTAGGAAACTAATTTACTCTATTTTTTCTTCAAATTGCTTTTTTACGACTCATAGAAAATTAGACAATAGAGATAACGAAATACATAACCTCTTCCGTGTATTTTAGATGAATTACTTTGTACAAATTAAATGTTCAAAAAATAATTGTAAGGTCTGTATAAAATAAGAAATTTACTATCCTTTTCGCTCTGAATAAATAAAATGTAACACAAGGAGGGGAAAATTAATCCGTTACCTTAGTTTTTAAAGGGTAATTTTTTTCAAATAAAACAATTATCCTGAGTTGAACAGATTTCGAAGCAAAATTTTATCTTTCAAATTTTCTTCCATTCTTAAGTTAGTGTAGCTTTCCTACCTATGTTCAAATGCTACTGCACTTCTCTCAATATAGCATGTATCTAATACATTAAAATAAATAATGAGTGTGCTTGTGCAGACAACCCTCAGACGTCAATAATCATAGTCCTTAGACGTAATTAGCCTTTGAACTGTGATTAGGGGAAACAAGTACTTATAATAAAGTATTCCTATTATAGCTTACATGTCTTAGAATTAGCATTCCGAATACGCAGACATACATAGCAGTAATACTCATATATATATAAATAAATATATATATATATATATATATATATATATATGTGTGTGTGTGTGTGTGTGTTGTTGTTGTTGTGTCCTTCCCGCAGAGAAGGAATGAAAGTTGCCATTGCCTGTGAGACAGGTTGGACTTCTTAACGATATATGGCAACACCACCTATCTTCACCTCCACAATTTTGGCATGGAACTGAAGGGGAGGGAAATATTCTCCAGCCCCCTTCACTCGTGATTTCTGTTGCGACCGCCCACAAGACTTTCGGACCCAAAGATTTAACGAGAAAGTACTCCGTCTATACTCGGTGGTATTTAGTGGCATCGGGCATAGAACCCAGGCCCTCGGGTCTGGAGGAGTCCCATGCTCTAACCACTATATATATATATATATATATATATATATATATATATAAAGAGCTCAGTTTCAATTCAACATTTCCTTATTTCAAAATCTCATACATTTATAAATCAGAAAAGAAAGTGTACGGAAAACTCTACTCTAAGTGCAAACCTACGTTCTTGAGCATTTCGCACTTCAGATACTTGTTATTTGACATTTTTCAGAGAGATATATTAATAAATCGTTTGTTTAATGGAAGCGCATTTTTTTTTAAATTTTTGATTTCTCTTACATTTTCTCTGAATTAAAACATCAATTCAAAGTAAGATGTATTGAAATGATAAACATAGATGAAACAAATTAATGGTATATAATTGTGTATTGTTTAAAATATTTGAAATTAATTTACCCTGTAGAACACACATGTGTTGAATTCAATGAATACTATTTTGCATGAAAAATTTTAAGGGGAATAACTAAATCTACCCTGAGAACGAACGGATATAAAACTTCTTTTGCTGTATATACTGTGTTTCTTTCAATTGGTTTCTGAAATTTAGAGAATGCATTTCATTTATTTGACTTTGTTTATATTTTCCATCGAGTGGAGTCGAACAATGATAGTGTTGCGATGCCATTGACTCATTCGCGAACTGGTGCATGATCACGCGTGTGACATCCTATGATGTACGGATTTAGAAAGATCCCATGCGTGCCGGAAGCGGATTGGTTCGTGATTACATCACTAAATGATGCCAGATGGTAAAAATTGATTTAAAAATCGCTGTGCTGCATAGTTCTAAATTAGAATGAGATTCAGAATTATAGTTCCTATATTTTTCGATATTTATGTCTATGTACTGGGCTTTTATAATTGTTGAAAAAAGTTATCGTCCAATAAACGTTGCATATGATATCTGCAGAGCCTGTCTAATAGAGTTGTAACATGCATGCTAGTTAACAAATTTGGAAAACATTAACTACTTGTTAGAAGTTAAAGCTGGAACAAGTATATTTATCACATATATTCAGTAGAATGTTTTGCATGGTATGAGCTATGCAATTATTCAAAATCTAAGACCTGAATTTATTACTGTATTTATGTTTTCACTTACTTAAATTAAAAGTTTTGAATTTATAGAACAAAAAAAAATGTTACTATAAATGCTATATCAAATTTCTCTCTACAAATAAAACAAGAAATTCAAATTAGGAAGTATTCGAATACTTCGTAATTTGCATAATTTACATTGATAGAAAGTAACTTTTATGTATATTGAAACAACTATAAAGTAAATTTACGGAAATTTTGGTTTTTGTACATTTATGGCAGGTTAAACGTTGTATGTTTCAAACATATAGAAATATCAATAAAAATTAAATAAATTTAAATTTATTAGTCTAAAAAATAATAAAGAACTTGAAATATATAATTTTCTTTATTTTCAAGTACCTAATCTTTTCAGGAGACTTTATTTTCTAAATAAATTAAACGTTAGAAAACAAATTTTTTTTGAAAAACCATCGAATATTGAAGGTTTTGTTCTTCATTAATAACTTAAATAAGTTACTGCAATTCAAATAAGATGAAAAGTATAAAATTTTAAATTTCATCTCATACTTTGAGGAAAAATAATATTTTCAACCGACATTTTGAATATCTTAATTACAAACTTTCATTTCATGACAAAATTTGACAAAAAAAATGCTATCTGAAGCTTTGAAAATGTTATGATATGAAGTTCTTTTGAAGATGAAAAAATTCACTCAGTCTTAAAAGGAATTAATTGAGGAATTTTTAATATACATCATATAGTATTTGTCATTTATCTCTTGAAAATAGTAATATTATATTTATATAAATAGGAATTAAGCATTACAATTCAGTCCTAATAAAATTCTTTAAATATATTTAAGACGGTGGTCCGCTGATTTTAATTCCTTAAATGCAATTTTTTTTGCCGAAAATGCTTAAAAAAAGGTTATTTTTTTGTTGTATATAACTAAGAAAAATACTTTATAAAATGAGAAAATAGAAGAAATATATTTTTGTTTTCGCTTATAAGGTTTTCACACTATTTTTCATTCTATAATCACGGAAAACAAACTACCCTAAAACACTATGCGTGCGAGGAAGACTGCATTCCATATATTTTAAAAGAATTTTTCTCATACTTACAAAAAGTTTTCATGTTCGTACCTCTTTTTCACAAATGATTTTGGGTTTTGTGTATATACATAATTAGATACACACAAAATTTGAAACATTAAATAATACAAAGTCCTAAATTATAATCGGGTTAGAAATATATCGGCCTTTTTGTATTATATTTCCATTTTCATTTCTTTCCAAGAAACAAACTGCACAGTGTCTTACGAATCCCTGTTATTTATAGAAAATTTTGAAGAATCTAAATTCCTGACTTCAAAGAAAAATTATTGCCTCCATCACAAAGAAAATCCTAGAGGAGAGTCTTTTCAGAAACATTTACAAACTACATATCTTAAAAACACTAGCAATAATAATATCACAATAATAACTAAAAATACCTGCAAATCAATTGCAGAAATAATAAAATACTAGTGTTCGTACAGCGTACGGTCAACCCGGTTAATGTTAATTTATTCCATCTGAGAATTTCAACTGGCAGGGATTTAACTATCTTCTGATTCGTTTTCTTCGCTTCATTAACTAACACATTTTCTAAATATGATAATTTAGAATATAGAAAAATATAAGCTATTATCATATGATACTTCATCTAAAAGTATACTAATTTTTCTCATTCAGATTTCGTTGTGACCACTGTAGCCATGTGGCCGATAACTCAAATTCATGCCGGTATTGCTTTGTCAAGGGAAGGGATCAAGACTTTGACTGATTATACCCCGTGTCGAGAGACTGATACGTTCTCAATCTGTCCAGGCCTAAACTCATCATTTAGTATGGTGTATAATACTTGGAGTAGTTAATTATTTACTCAAATATAATCTCATTATTGAAAACAGGGCGTAGAACACAGGGTGTCTCAGAAATAGTACCCCATCTTTGTACTTCTAGATTCCACGTAGGAAGTGCATAAAATAATGCTTAAAGAACTGTATCTGCATGATCCATACTTTACGAGAAAAGTAAGAAAACAATGTATGGCGTTTAAGTAGGTGGCTAGTCAGTGTTAGCCACATCAATAGCATCATTTACAAATATGAAAAAGAAGCTGATATTCCAAGTGGCCACCATGCATATCGAGTCAAGACTGAGCGTGACTTGGAATAGATGAGTGCATACGTCACAGCAGCGTGGTGTAACCGAAGTATAAGTAAGAGGAAAAAAGACAACATTATGAGATCTAGTGATTGCAGTGCCTATAAAAGCCAGGCCCTCACTTCGGATCCAGTGGCCGGGATATATCATATTCAGCCAGGAACGCACATTGGCATAGAAATGTGCTGGAACAACATCATGATCCATCATGTATCAACATACATTCAGTATCTTTTACCTATCATTCTTATTAACTATGAATCGTACAAGTTTCTAAGCGGTTTTTTTTAGTCTTTATGAAGCTCTGAAGAATTTAGGTGCTATTTTAGTATTCCCTGTATATTAGGCAAGAAATTTGCGAAATACACATCTGGCGACCGTAAATGCAAGACCCTGAACGAAGCACGCAAATAACATGAAATTTACAACATGCATTAGTGGAGGTGAGATATGCAAATGATTAGAATTTCAGCGCAGAAGCACATCACGCACGCCTGTGGCGCCACCTCAAAGCGCTATTTAAGGCTTGGAGATTTCGACGATTTCAAGTTCGGCAGTTGTGTTTTTCTTGTGGTTTTTTTTCAAAAAACGATCAGTTATGTCGCGTAGAAAACAGCGATCAGCTTTTGATCAAGTATCTGAGTTCGACAAAGGAAGGATAGTGGCCTACCGAGATTGTGGATTCTCTTTCAGGGAAATCGGTAGTCGTGTTGGACGAAACCAAACAACTGTAATGCAGATATGTGACCATTGGATGCAGGAGGGTACGACGGACCAATGTGGTCGATCGCATCTACCTCAGTGCACCACTTAACGTGAGGACAGGCAAATTGTGCGCATGGCAGTGACGGATCGCTCAGTCATATCACGAACCATAGCACAGCACATTCAGTCTGTAACGCATCATTCAGTGTCTGCACCTACCATTCGATGTTGTTTACAGCAGAGTGGTCTGTCCGCAAGACGTCCATTGCTTGGTCTACCCTTGACGCAGAACCACAGACATCTCCGCCTCCAATGGTGCGATGTAAGAAGCATGTGGGCGGCAGAATGGAATGAAATTGTCTTTACTGACGAGTCACGCATCTGTCTGCAATACCACGATGGTCGGATTCGAGTCTGGAGACACCCGTGGAGAGAGGATGCCAAACAGCTGTGTTATGCACTACCACAATGGTCCTGAACCGGGTATTATGGTATCGGGCGGCATTGTATATCACTCTCGCACTCCTCTAGTACGCATTGCCGGTACTTTAAACAACCAGCGCTACATCTCTGAGGTGTTGGAGCCAGTTGTCCTTCCTTACCTTCAGGGCTTGGCAACAGCCATATTTCAACAGGATAATGCGCGACCACACGTGGACGCATTGTCTAATGGTTCTTCGTCAATCACCAGATTGAATTGCTTCCCTAGCCGGCTCGCTCTCCGGATCTTTTGCCGATAGAAAATATGTGGTCCATGGTTGCTCAACGATTGACCAAGATAACACCCCCAGCTGCCACACCAGATCAACTTTGGCAACGTGTGGAAGCTGTTTGGTCTGCTGTGCCCCAAGAACACATCTAAAGTCTCTTTGAAACAATGCAGAGGCGTGTGGCAGCGGTGATCTCCAACAATGCTGGCTACTCAGGCTACTGATTCTGGCAGGAACCACACTTCAAAGAAGTCTATACATTTAATCATTTGATACTTGGTCAACATGTTACCTACAGAAAAAATTTTGTTGTGCTATCTCTTGTTTTCTTGGTGTTGCATTTACGGTGGCCAGCAGTGTATGTTTCAACATACTAATATCTTTGAACGTAAGTGTTAATAATATTTATTTATCTTATTATCGTTTATTGATCACATAAAAGTATTATGAATGTTTCTATAGTCCAAAGGTCTCTCCTTGAGAAGACCTGTCGATTGAGCAGGTTGTACGTGATTATTGTGTGTCAGTTTCCTTTGAACCTGGTGTAGTCTTTCCTGTTTAATGGGGAGTGGTTATAATAACAGTAAAATAGTATGAAATAGAAAAAACAGACGTAATTAAGACAGAATTATTGAATCTGTCATTTAATTCTCATTTCAAATTTCTTATTTAAAATTATTTTCATAATATCAAGAAAGCCTCTAGTGTACATAAGACATTTCACAAATAGAAGTTTGAATAAATTTAATAATAACTTTTCTTTGCAAAGCTCACTTAACAACTGCCGCTTGCCCTAGTTCATTAACTTAGGAAGTCGACAGACAACAGAAACTGAAAAATTATCTTGAAAAATTGAACCGAATGCCCCCGGTACTGTAACTATATATTTTGTATGTTATTGAATTGGAAAGAAAGCTTCTATAAATTGGATGGCATTGCTTCAAAGAAAACAAAAGCGATGAATGCTTGATCGTGTTGCTATGTTATATCTAAACATTTTTAAAGTTGGAGATAAATTAAATTTTCGTTTTCAAATCTTGAGAAATGCTCTCGGCAAATTTCCGATCTTAGATTAAAAAAGATTTTGGGTTGTTTCTTAGAGCTTTAACTAAACAAAGAGAATTTAAAAAGCCGTCGGGTTTTAATAGATATATGCATTATTTAGCAGAATAAGGATACATGATTTATTTTCTACACATTTTCTGGTTGAAAATCAACTGTCTTCATATCAAACATGTAACCATTTAAATTATCTTATAAAATTTAAACATAAATCTATGCGAAAAATGAAAAAGAGTACGGAAAACAATATATCATATACACAGAGAGATAATGATGGACATAAATAGGAGATGGAGAAATAAAGTTACGAATATATATGTGATATAGAAAACGAGAATGGTGAAATAAATCATTTTACTTATATATTTAGTTCTGTGTGACATTATCATTTTCAAGGTTGATACCTTTAGCATTAACACACCTGTAATTGGTGCTGCTATTGCTGGTAAATCTGGAACGAAAGTTTTGGAAGGCCCTTCAAGATATTCTCCGTTTTTGCCTGAACCTCTTCAATTAACGTAAAATGGTTACACTTTAAGCAAGATTTTACTGTAGGAAATAAAAAAAGTCGCATGAGAGAGAGAGAGAGAGACCAATTCATGCGAATAACGAGGATTATTTATCACAGCAGTATTTTTTCTGGTCAGAAACTGCTTAGTAATTAGGGCAGTGTGAGGGGGTATATTATCTTGGTGCAACAGCCTTTCATCACTCCCCAATTCCAGCCTTTTTTCCTTAATCTTTTAACGAAGTCTTTTTGTATTCCAATGTGTTTCTCTTGATTAACAGTCTTACCCCTGAGGTGAGTGGTAGCCTACTCATATCACGAATTTTGGCAATCTTTTGGTCTGTAATCCCTTACCTTGGGCTCTCAGCATGTTCATCCTCTTCCCCACTGTCCCCTCCTGAAAATATTGTATGCTATTCAAACACGTGTGCACAAGACAAAGTTTCATCTCCATGAGCCTCGGTTAGTATTTAAAATGTTTTCATGGTTGATTTCTTTACTTCCAGAAGAACTTTGATCTTGATTCGACATTTTTCCAGCAGAATGCATTTGCACATGTTCACTCAATGACGCAGTACTCCTAACTGAAGGGATCGATTAAAACCACATGGATAGAGGAGGGGTGTGAGATGACGTCATCAAAACAATTGTTGCTAATTCCTCTCTTTTTTCAAGCTACGCACTTAGTCTCGTTTTGTGTGTGTGTGTGGCACACCTTTTATATAAAGTGTGCAAGCACGTAAGTGCGCGAGCATCATTTTTGTCAAATTTTGACTGTTTTGTTAAATTCTTAGAATTCATTTAAGATTTTGTTCCATGTAGGCATTTTATTCTATTTTATGTGATATATGGATACAGTAATACATAAGAAAGAATTTTGATTTTAATCTAAATATGAACAATGAATGAATAAATTTCAAACGAAGATTATTGGTTAAAATACAATATTAAAAGTAATCCAAAGCCGTTTCTTTTACGTATGCATTATTTCAGTTATCGTGAAGCAGCAATCACTGAAATCGATGAATACGTTATTATACTTTTATTGATTGTTTTTTTCTTCGAGGAAATTATTTATTTTAAAATATAGTAATCAGAGCTTTCCAGAGTTCATACACTTACGAATGCACAGCTGGAAGGCACATAATTGAAATTTTCAATCTAGGGTTTTGGCATTTCTTAATGAAAAAGTATTCCTTTTAAAGTTAAAATGTGGATTGGATTGAACATCCAACTACAGTTATACTATATTTCAAAAAAAAAACTCAACGCAAAAAGATTTAAAAAATAATATAGTAGAATATAAAATATTAACTGCATACGAACCATCAAGCAAAATTTATATACATAACTACATGTTTTAATTAAACAATTCTAGAAGCATGAATGTTTATTTACATCGGCAGTGGATTTCTATCAGGTAAAAAGTAGTCTTGTCTATTAAAAATTGCATGTATCGAACAAGATATATGCTTCACTGTTTCACTAAAATTATACTGATACATTTTTCTATACAGGATCTGGTTAAACACTTTTGTAAAATTTATATAAACAATTGTGTAATTTTTTTTATAGAAACTGCTGTTGTCCTTTTGAATTTTTATATATTTGAGCATCTGTCTGCATCTGTAGAACTGGTGTTATGCAATATAAAAGGGAAGTGAAAAAGTAAAGGGTCTTTTATAATTTCTATATCCAAGGTGTAGCAACAGCACTCCTATCCACCCCTGAATGAGGGGTGGTCGTCAAAACTTCTTACAACTTTTCGCTTGACTTCCCTCGTAGTTGTTGGACTGCAGCAGACCGTACAACATGGTAGCTTTCCTATCGATACGCACCAAGGAAGAAAGAAGGGCAGTAATTCGATTTTGTTTGTGTAATGTGGGAAACCATCATTGGATACTAACCATACCTTCCATCGCTATACCATTAAAATCTAGCACATTGTGCTCAGTGGATGACGTCGAGGAAATCTCCGATTCACGTAAGAAGTTCTTTCTTGTTTGAAGCGCTCTATCCATTCGCAGATCTTGCTTCGTGATACAGAGCTGTTACTGTTCGGATCTTGCATGCAACGAATAATTCGCACAGATTTCCCACCTTCTACAAACGAAAAGTGAATCACTATCCTCTTTTCCTCCCTGGCGCTGATCGACAATGGAGCTGACATGTTGAACGATCTGCTATACTCTAGTTACTACGATGGAAGCTGAGTGACAAGTTGTATAGAAGTGTTACCAACTACCTCTAGTTGGATACTAACGCTGTTAATAAACCTTGGGAAAAGAAATTGTAAAGGTTCCTTTACTTTTTGACATTCCCTCATACATTTACCACAAAAATTACAGGTGTTTAAAACAAACTAGATTATAAACATAATTTCAATTTATTGTCCTAATCAAACGCGTGTTTTCAATTTAATTACTTTATTTTACTTTGATAGTTAAAAATATTCATATAGGCATTTTCCTTCAGTAATTCAGACTCGTGTAGCAATGTAGTAATTAATCTTAGTTCTCTAATACAGTATCATTATATGCTGCAGCTTTTTTTAGATATTAAAAAGTACATGGAGTTATAAGCTGTTCAAACACCCCTTTCTATTAATTTAAATCTCATATATGAATCTAATTCTATTAATTCGAAACTGTGATTTTCAGTCTAATATTCTTTTTGCTGTATTCAAATAATATTTTTCTTTTTTAGTTTTGATGGAAATTATCACCTAATTTTTCAAGTGTCAAGTGTCGAAAATATGTATTCTATATGAAGGAATATTTGTTGACTATAAGCTATTCAGATATCAGATTTTTACCATGATCTGGTAAAAAAAAAGCAGCCTTATAATATTTCTAGTTAAAATACGAGTTCTAAGAACTGTATTGGAGCAAGACACTTTTTTTTTCTTAGCGATTCTAGGACGGGTTGAATTAATCTGAAATAATGTTCTTTAATTACATACCCTTAAACATTAACAAGCTATTTCCCTCTTTCCACAGAAAAAACAATATTTTTTCTTTTTTCACATGTATTCTTTCAGTGATAAAAGATTTTTTTTGCATATTATTTTCCCCTATTCGTGTCATATTAGATATCCGGATTATTTCCCCCCCTAAATGGAACTATTTAGTTTATGAGGTTTGTTTAATGTCTATATAGTTTACTTCATTTATATTCTCAGAATATTTTATTAAACAAGTTTCTTCAAATTAATTTTTCACTTAAATTTCCTCTTAGATTTAAATAAATAATTTAATTATTTGAAAAACTTTTTTTTTATTTTCAAATATTTTATTAAATATAAAACAGTTTATAATAACGAATTTAAGTAATTTTTTAATTGATTTAATCTTTAAGTTAGCAGCATAGAAATATTTTTTTTTTTTACAAATTAACAATATTTAAAGAATTTGTTTCCTTCACCTTCAGTTGTTAGTAATTTTATCCAAGGAGTTAATATAGAAAATATAAAATTAAAAGCACATTTATATTTTGAATACTTGACTTTTTTTTGCAATCAGAATTTTTTGGTTTAAATTTTTGTTTTTTCTTTTTATAAACTATTACAAGACGGAAATACAATGAATAATTAATCGAGGTAAGAAAATTGCGGGGGAGTTCTCAAATTGAAAATGTCGAATTTTCACTTTTCAAGTAGAGGTAAGTTGCTTTTTTTAATGTTTTACATCTTATTATAATGTATGCATAGATTAGAAATTGAAAAAATAATATTTTTATTTCGTACAGACTTTATTGATAAAATTATTCTGTATGTGTTCTGAGATCTTTAAATCTTCCTTAATTTTGAAATAATTTTTTAACTTTAAAATTTTTAAATTTTAATTTTTATTAAACAGAAAGCTAAAAAAAACTGTTCTGTATGTCATTTTTTTTGTTTTTTTTTTGCTGCTGACAGAATTTAATATATTTAACATTCCCAAAAAGAGAATTATTTTGAATTTTATTAATTTTCAGCTCAAATTTTTATAGAATATTTCACACATATCCATATCCTTTCTCCTGTTCAAAATCATTGGTAAAACTGAGGCTTCCAAAATTATATATTCGGCATCTGGAAATTATATAAATCGGTTCAAATTATTAACACAAACATTTCCTTAGTATCAGAAGTATATAACTTCCGTTTCTTTTTTCCTATTTCTTCAATTTTGTGGTTTGTAGCTTTGACTTAACGTTTTCAACATTCAGAATCTTTTCTCAGTTAGCATATATATGTTTTGTATTTCGAGAAATGCATTGCCTTACAAGCACTTCAAATTGTCAACATTTGAAAATTTTACTACATATTCTTTAAAATAAATTAATGAATAATAAAAGCTTTGAAAAATGTAATTTTTAAAACAAAGAATATCAAAAAAAGAAATTTATACACGTTAAAGAAATAGTGATACTACATATATCCTTCTGCTTGTGTTTTTATTATTTTTATGCCTCTCTTAAAATGTTGCATTTATTGCACTACAGATGATTGAGATGAATCGTCATTTTGCTACTGTCAGGTTTGATGATTATTTGAAACGTCATCTTGTATAAACCAGATGAAAAATGTTTAATGACAAATGTTGCTCAGTTGTAAGATTGTAGAAAACTAATATATAGCAATATACATTTGAGTCTGTGCGTGCGTGTGTGTGAACTTCCGTGTGTGTATGCTTGCGTGCGTGCGTGTGTGTGTACTTGTGTGAATGTGTGCGTGTGTACTTGTGTGAGTGCCTGTGTGCTTGCGTGCGTGCGCTTTCGTATGTGTGCGTGCGCTTGTGTGTGTGTGCATGCACATGCGTGAGCACGGCTGCGCTTGCGTGCATGTCCGCGATTGAGTGTGTGTGCTTGTGTGGTTCAAAAAAGTGTTTTCTACAGAAAGGGAAATTATTTTTTGAAATAAAATAACTTTCTTTTAAGTTCATTCATAATTCAAAACAAGTTTTTTTTTATCGAATTCATTAAGTATTTTTTAACAATTCATTTGAGCTTTATAGAGAAAAAAGTACAGTAGGTAGAGGCAATGTACCGGTATATTTGAGAAATATAAACGAATAAAGTAATTATATTAAATCGATTAGCTTCAAATACAAGGAAATGATGAAAGACTGTATTTTAAGAAAACTGCCAGTAAATGATAATGATTGTTTATATATATATATATATATATGTGTTTGTGTGTGTGTGGTAATTGTATTTGTGTGTAATATTTCTCTCTTTCAAATACGGCATACACTTATAAATTTAATATGGTATAATTTAAAATTTGTTTATCAGTATATCCGAAAAATCCAATACTGAAAACTACTTAACAATAATGAAAAAAATTGAAAATTTACAATATTGAAAAAAACAACATTGAAAGCAAGGCGAACTCTTGGAAATCTTTTCTCGCTGATATTACTGTACTGAATGTTTGGAAGAAAATTATACTCATGGAGGGAAAACCAATTTTACCAAAAGACTTGAAATCTCAGGAATCGAAGTCTCCTCTGGACATTTTACTTCTTCTTTTGAAGATACTATAGATGCCATCTTGAGGAAATCTTTTCCTCGTGATCCAAATAGTGAAGATAATTCTCAACATAGGGTTTTGCGTTCAGAAGCTGATTTGGTTTATGAAAGTGATGATGATATCCCTTTTTCAAGAACAGAAATTGACAGTGTTATAGGTAATTTAAGTTTAAATAAATCTCCTGGTTCTGACAGAATTAATAATGAACTGATTAAGAAGTTTCACAATTGTTCTCCTTCTGTCATTTTGCCTCTCTTTAACAAATGCTTGAAATTGGGTATTTTCGCAAAGATTTGGAAAAGAGCAAAAATTGTACTTCTTCCTAAAAGTACTGAATTGTCAAGGACGCACATAGACAATATTCGTTGCATAAGCTTACTCCCTTGTTTGGTAAATTGCTTGAAAAATCTCTGCATTACTAGACAACCACTCTTTAAGAAAGTCTATTCTTTTAAGTGACGACCAGTACGGTTTTACGCCTCAAAGGTCAGCAGAGGATGCCTTGGTACATCTTTGTGATTTAGTCAAGAAGGGCAAGCGAAAAAACAACGTGACTTTTCCAATTTCCTTGGACATTAAAGGAGCTTTCGATAATGCCTGGTGGGCTGGCATCTTGCACCCTGCTCAAAAGTTTCAAAGTTCCTAAAATCATCTTTTGCCTTAATAGAAGCTTCTTACAATATCGTTCAGCTGATCTTACATTGGGTAATGTCACAACGAATATTGCTTTAGAAAAAGGCTGCCCTCAAGGGTCATTTATGGGATCTTTTCTGTGGAATTTAATTATGAACGATCTTCTTTGCAATATCTCAAAGTTCCCGAATTGTCATAAAATAGCTTTTGCAGATGATGTACTTCTTATTATCCATTGTAAAGACTTTCAGGATGTCTGCACTTTGTCACAAAACATTCTTGATAATATTTTTAATTGGTCAGGGCTATATAAGTTAGAGTTTAATCCACTTAAATCAAAAGTAATGAAAATTTATAAAAAATCGACAGTAGTTCAAAAAATCAACTTAAAACTTGGAGATGTAACAAATGATGAAGTGCACAAGATTAAGTATTTGGGCAAAATTGTTGATAACAAAATGCAGTAAAAGGAGCATATATCTTATATTTCTATCAAAATTGAAAAAAATCTTCTTGGACTGTTAAGAATTGCAAGCAATACTTTTGGGTTGAAAACTAATGTTTTTTAGTTGATTTATAAGAGGGGATAGTACCTCTTATGTCTTATGCATCGAGAGCTTGGGAACACTCTTTACGAAAGAAAATTAATAGTAGACTGATTAGGAGAACGCAACGGAGGTTTTTACTTCGTGTCATTAAAGGATACAAAACTCTTAGCTATGAAGCAGTGTTTGCGATTTCTGGAATGCCACCTATATACTTGGCTATTTTGAACAATCTTGATGTTCGTAAAAGCTTTCTGAGTACCAGCCTTGGAACGCTGGATGGGGTGATTCCAATTTCATTATTGCTACACCCTTCATGTAGAAAGCCTATCACTCTTGTAAATTATTCAAATGAAGTTCTTCAAGATTATAAAACTATTTGTTTCACGGATGGCAGTAAATTGAATGGAAGAGTTGGTCTTGCCTGCGTTATTTACGAGGAAGGATTTGAAAAAGCTACTTTCCAGCATCGAATAAGAGATGAATGCTCTGTTTTTCAATCCGAACTACTCTGCATTAACCTTGCCGTAAAAGTGATTCAGGACTCTCTCCGTCAGGGTGATACTCTCAAATTTCTTATTTGCACCGACTCGCTCTCTTCGCTTCATTCTTTGCGCAATATAAATTCTACAGAAAAACTTGTTGTGGAGGTTCCATCTATTCTGTACAACCTTGAAGACTGTGATATCCATTTTTCTTATGTTCGGGGCCATAGTGGAAATCTCGGCAATGATAGAGCGAGCCAGTTGGCTAAAAAGGCAAGTTGCCAAGATATGAGCCTTTCGATGTCTGTGCCATCGTCCCACAGGAAGCATTTAGCTTGGGAAATAACTGTTTCTGACTGGAACTCCAAATTCTTGGCCTCACCTAAAGCTTTATGGACTAAAAAGTTTTTCCCGACCATTTATCAACGGCTAAAATGTAAGAAATTTGTTACTCATTTTAAGTTATCCCAGATTCTAACAGGACATGGTAATTTTAAGAGCTGTTTATCTAGGTTTAACTTAATTGGTAATTATATTTTTTCTTGTGGTCTGGACGCTGAAACCACGGATCATGTCTTGTTGTATTGTAATCTATATTGTTGTAAAAGAGAACATTTTAAAAAGGAGTTAAAATGCTTAGGTATTTCCTGGCCACCCATTTTGTCTTTGTTAGTAAATTGTTCTGAAAGCCTTAATGTCTTGAGAAAATTTGTTTACAGTATAAATTTTTAAAATTTTACAGATACTTTCCTTTCTTTATAATTGTGTATTTCCTCCCTTCCTTTATTTTAGTTTTTTGGCTCTTTATATTTTTCCCTTCTTGTGTTTTTTTCCCTTATTATGTTTTTTTTTCCTAATTATGTTTTTTTTTGTCATTATTATTGTTTTGTAATGTTGTTACCACTTACGTCTGTAAGCCTCATGTTGTGCAATGTGGAGCATGAGGAGTTTTGCAAATAAATGTATTTAAAAAAAGATACTTATTACTTATCAAATAATGCAAAATTCTACATTTTTATGCTCCAAAAAAATGGAAATTGGTTTTCATATATTATTACATTAATTTAATTACTTGTCACTAGATTTTGCTTAATTACTTTTATTTCATTTTACCTTTTATTCACAATTGCTGTTTGCCATTTGAAATTCCGTATCGCCATACTTAGAAATTTCAATATAAATTATTTTTATTATGATGTTGTATATTATAGATTGTCTTAAACGTTGCGTAATATATAAAGACCTTTATTTTATGTATTACATTGCAGTTTCCTTAAATGTACAATTCCATTTGAATCAAGTTCAGTTAAAATTAAAACGGATACTTCTACATTTAAATGAAGAGAAATTACATCTGATTATACATACAAACATACATACAACATTTTACATCCCAAATCTGACAACATTTATGTGACTTCATACACTCCAACCAAACCGATTTTGTTTGTGAAATATGATATGTAGAGATGCATTCAATCAAATAAAAGCCATCGTGACAATTCTTTCTTACAGTACGTTATTCTTCAACTATAAATTTGTAGGATGTTTTCCGCTTTGTATATAATTTCTTGTTGAAAGTATTCAATTATTTCTTAAAGATAATTATACTATAATGTATTAAAAATCCATTGTTCCCGAAATGATCTGTTATTGTACATAAAGAATGATTTCGATTATTAAGAATATTCTAATAAGCTCACTGAAAGTTTCCAAAACAGTTAGTACATAATTGGTTTAGAAGCAATTAATGCAATTATTGAAAAATTTCTTAAGAAAGATAGAAATACAAATAGTTCCACTAGTGAATATTAAAAAAAATGCTTTTTTATAATATTCTATAAACAAAACTATTTTTAGATAATGAGAAGTTTGTAAATTGATGGAAGGACAAATTTTTGAGTAATATAACCTTATTTCAAACTTTGAACTTAATTATTAGCTTCCCCTAAATGGACATTTAAGAGATTTATAGCTAAGCTTTGACTAACTCCGTGCTTTAAAATGTTTGCGAACAGAAGAGGCTTAATGCCTTTCACTTTCGATAATGAAGGATAAGTATGGCATTAGCCAACAATTCACAACCGAAAACGCCGATAAGCGATTCGCTGCTATAAAGTTGAACAACGAACTTTGGCTAACAACAGTTACTGAAAATCCTACTATTACATTATGAAAATAGGTAACCTGGTTTTGTTCATAAAAAAACATTCTATATTAAAATAAACTTTTCACTATTGATGTATAACACAAAGATCAAAACATTATTTTTTATATATATATATTGGAATATTTTTCAAATAATCTTGTTTGGTTATTTATTATTTAAAAAATAATACAAATATTAAAAATAATATAATATTAAAATATTTAATGTTTTTACTGATAGTATTATTGAAAAAAAATATTTAAATGTCAAATAGCATTTGAAGACAAAAATTGCTTTTCCAAGCTTTTTATGATCATTAGGAAGATATTTAAGGTTTTTCCAAAATAAATATTTTAATTAAATTATCAACTGATTTTTAATATCGGTCGGTTTCTGCTTACATCTGAAACCCCTTGTCTACCCGCAGACCTGGCTAGGTGTGCGGGAGAAACTGAATGATCAACAGACATAATTTCACTCCAATTAATTTATTGTTACCAAAATATCAATCAGACACAATAACAATCTATATAATTAAGGTAGGCGATCAAATAGTAGAGCGTGTACGTGAGATTCACTAACACGGGGATAATACTATGGACCCTCAACTGAATCTAAGATAGATTAAATACGCTCAATATAAACTACGTCACTCACTAATAAGCTAATTTCGAATGAAACAAGCTCACGATACCTGTACATTTTATGCAGTGGAACCAGCACTTGAATCTTGCAGGAGTTCTTTATCGGGATTTGATCATTGTAGTCGGATCTACTTTCCGTAATCCGCTTTCCTGGATAACTCCAAGATTTCTTAATAATTCCACTATCCTTCAATCTTCAACTAACAAACTAACTCGCAAACTCTTTGCTAACTTCTACTTGCCAACTCCAACTTGCCAACCCACAAACTCGTAAAAACAGAATTTATATAATATACTTCATTTACATAATCCCTCTTTCTTGGTCGGCGAAAGTTGTTTGAATAAAAATATTTTCCCCAGAAGAGTCCCCCAAGGTGTTAATATAGTTGCGGATAGATCCGTCACAGACTTAAGCAAAAAAAAGCGATTTCAAGTCCGAGTAGAAATTGCTGCTGCTGTTTGCAATGACACATTTTACGAGGTAGAATTCAAAAGTACCTAGACTGAGCCTATAATGTGGAAAATTTTAGTAGTAGAGTGACTACAATAACATTTATGAGTTATTGCAATCTTCCCTTGTTCTAAAAATGTTTTTTTTCCAAATCACGTAGTCGGTGGCTTTCTACGGCGTAGTATTTTGCAGGTGGATGCATTTAATCGTCGACGATTGAAAAAAATTGTATTTGTTAAGCAGATAATGAATATTAAACTTTGTGTTCGTTTGAGAAAAAGGGCTACGAAGATGTAAGAAGTTTTGAAGCATGAGCACAGCTTTGATACATCATCACGAACGCAAGCTTTTGAGCGTCATCGACGTTTCAGGGAAAGCAGGGAAAGTGACGAACACGACAAACGTTCTGGATTCCCGCACCACTTAAAACCTTTAGAAGGTTTTTGCGACGGTACGCAAGATCCCAATTCAAACAATAGTAGAATCAGTTGGGATACCCTTGACCACATTCCGATGGATACTTGCTAAGGATCTTAACAAGCATAGTGGTTGTCATCATATCGTTCCTACATCTTAAATGAAGACTAACATGCAGATGAAGTTTAAAGTGCATCGCCGGGGGTACTAAAATACATGGCTAAAGATGGATCCCAGAAATGTTTCCATGATTTTTACAAGCCATGGCAAATTTGTGTCGTTACTCAAGGGTTTTATTTCAAAGGAGGATGTATTTCAGCAATTTAATTCTTAATATTTTTAAATTATACATAGATTCCGGTAACGTTTGAATCCTAGTATGCAATTGACGCCTCGTGACCCTCACCTACATTACGAGTGGTGTCGAGCTCGAAGGAATTGGGAAATCTGCAACCGAATGAAATGGGGTCATCTTCACACATCGACGGATTCAGATTTATTTTGAACAGTGATGAACACCTTGTATGTTTGTGGAAGCTGCGTCATGAAAGCCTCAACCCTGACTTCGTTGCACAGCTGTCTTTTGCCTCGGTTAGATAATACTGTCATCTATACAGGAAAGTGCAGCCCAAGCTGGTTTAATGAGCATGAGAATGAAAAGTAACAACTACCTTGTTAAGCTAAAATCATCTGAGCCTTTGTAGGATCATCTTGAATGATCAGAGTCAGAAAAAGATTTACCCATACATCACTATATAGAATGCTCCGTTATATAGAAGTAAAATTGTGTTGTGTATTCTATAAGCTATTAAAATCACAAAAAACTAAATTCTCTTAAATGTAGAAAATGTAAGACTATATTCAAGTATTCTTTTTTTGTAAATTTGAATATGAAATAAGAAAACGATTTCGTGGAAGTATTAATAAAAAATAAAATTTCGCAACATATATTATTTTTATAGAAATACTACTTTTCCTATTTTTGTGTTAACAGAGTTTTAAAAAAAATATTGTCAAATAATAAAATAAATTATAATTTCAATACACTTTAACCCTTTTTCACATAACAATTTGTTTTTCTCGAAATTATTCAGAAAATGTGTTTAGGCATTTTCTCGCTGAGATGAAATTTTGAATAATTTGACGATTGATTAGATTTTTCGCAAAAAAGTGAATTAGGTGCCCTATGTTGAGTGTGGGTGTTGCTGAAAATTTTTAGTTCCCATTATATTCAAAGAAACATTTCAACTATCAACGAAAACTCAACAGCAAAAAAAATTGGTTCGGTATCTTGCTCCATTTTTCACATAGCTGAGTTTGCCAAAATTTTAAATTAACTTTTCATTTTTGAATCAAGAGAACCGCTTTAGGCGGAGTGTCAGTCAAGTAACAGCAGTTTGTTTGGAATTTATCCCAAGAATTTAACATAACAAAGGGATTTTCTTAAACTATTGTAAAGTGTAGAATTAGATTATTTTGGTTATCATTGAGTATTAAATAAAATGTTTTTTTATCCATAACTTCGGATATAAAGTTATTATTATAGAGTTACATTGATGAATTTAATTCTTGCAATTAAGAATTTTATTATTAAGAAGTTTATAAAGCAACGTGCTGTCGCTTAAGGATCCGTCTTCATTGCTTTAAACCAATGATGTTCAAGCTGTTGGAAACGTTCCCCTAGGGTGATAAACTTACATGAGGGCGGAGTCATTTCGAACAGTTGAAAATGAAACATAATTTTAAAAAAATATATATTAATTTACCGGGAGGACATTAAACAAAATAGATTCTGAAGCGATAAAAAATAAAATACAAGTTGCATCTGTATTGGAAAATGCTTCCATTCAAAGGTAAGAAAGTAAAAATAGCATAATATTTATCATATTACTCAAAATTAACTGGCTTAAGGTAAAAACTAGTTGCAAACACTTATTTTTTTTAAAAAAAATGGAGATATGTGGATTGTTTTGCTGTTTTTAAATTTTTTTAGTACATTTATAGAAAAATATGCTGAAATTAATGAGAGAAAATAAATTATTATAATTAAAATGGGAAAAATGAATAAAAATTGATAAAAAAATAGCATAAACGCGGTCCATTCTGTACCAAAGGTTTATGAACAAATCTTCAATTTTTTAATTCTGTTGTATTGCTATGATATTCATTGTCAAAATGACATTCAGGATAAGAGATATTTTAATTCTTACATAAACTAGAACACTTTATCTTTGTTAATATATGAAATGGCTTAAAAAAACAGTGATTATATTCACATAAGAAACTGTAAATTTTGTAATAAAACTGTGATTCATAAATCTGAAAGTTAAAACACTTCTACTATTATACAGAACTTACACAAAAAAATTCAGTTAATTATTTTCAAAACTTTTTTAGAAATTGTTGACCCCGTTTGATTATTTTCAAAAAATCACATTTCGAGTGAAACGCGTTTTAAA
This sequence comes from Trichonephila clavata, assembly GCA_019973975.1. Taxonomy (NCBI): domain Eukaryota; kingdom Metazoa; phylum Arthropoda; class Arachnida; order Araneae; family Nephilidae; genus Trichonephila; species Trichonephila clavata. The sequence goes on along the minus strand of BMAO01003230.1, from coordinate 37,942 downwards.
TTGATACATCTTGCTTAAAGTAACGGCATCTGCTTTTACTAAAACACTTGCAGTTTTAGTTCTAGCGAACGGAAAATAATAAACTTGGTATTTTTATAAAGCTAATAAGATAACCTATAAAATAAAATTATAAAAAAAAATGCTAATTGTTTTGGCAAAATTCACAAGTTTAGGGTAGTGGATACCTTAAAATATATATTATTTAGAAGTAACATATACAAAATGCAATACTTATTCTGATAATTTGAACGGTCTATAATTATGGTCGTATTTTAGCCTTAGCGCCAAAGTATATTATTATTACATTTAGTACATTGTTATTGTATGGAAAGGGGTAAATGAAAATTATGATTGAAATCTGGGTTGAGAAGTTATTGAAAGTTAGAGAACTATTTAAAACTCATTGAGAATAGTGTAATTATTTTATTCTTTTTTTGGGGGGGGGGGGTTCTTCATGCAAAAGGATTTTTATTCGTATTTTATCTTTAAAATATGCCAATTGATAATATGCTAATTCATTTATCTCCACAGTTTTAATTTTTTTATTGTTAAAAATTGATTAAGAGTCTGTAAAACCTCTACGTATATTAGTTCTATAAGTAAAAACAATTGTTAAAAATATTTGATTCATAAGCAAATTATATTTTGAAGCATTACGCTTTTCTATTTATAATAAGGAAACTATTGAATGATCTAATGCTTGGTCGGGTAAAGATAAAAAGTTTTAAAATTAATTTTAATTGATCAATTTTTATCTTACGTTGTTTTTACGAATCCTTACTTATTTTAAAGAGAAGTGTGGATGAAATAAAAAAATTGCATTTTTATTGGTACCCAAAACTCTGGAAAATGAAGGAAATTAATTTTTTGTAAAACTTTAACATTCGCAAAAAATATTATAAAAAAGTCAAGTAGTGAAAATCACTTTTCACATATCGATTAATAATGATAGTAATCTCTAAATAAGAGCTTTGTTTTAGACTTCTTTTTAACAAGTATTTAAAGATTTATTTCATATTATATGTTACGTTTCAATTCCATTTAGTTCAAATTATATTGATTCCTTTTGTTTTATGTTAAAACTCAATTATTAAAAAAACATTTCCTTTAAATATAAATATTTTGGTTGATTCCATTAAGAAATGAAACAAAAAATAATATCCATATTCATTTTGGATACTGTGCATTGAGATACAAAAGAAATTCCATTTAATGTTATTTGTTCAAATTAATTGTAGAAATGATAGCATGTAGAATATATTGTAAAATGTTGGTATGGTTTTAGTTTATACTGAATTAGTTTTAGGAAATTTCATGTAGAAATATTATTTTGTTCTACTGTAACAGTTTTCTAAAATCTAAAAGTACCTGTAGCTAAATGCATCAGAATATGAAAACTTATTTGAGAGCAAAAAATAGTTTTTCTCCAAAAAAGAATAATGTGCGTAGGGAAAAAAAGAAAAAGAAGAAGAAAAGGCTTAAATTTTTTCACATTCCTTTATTAATAAGCTTTATTATTCAATTAAATTTATGAATAAATAATAACTATCTATAACTGTTCTTTTCCACAACAAAAATATTTAAATAGGCAACATTAAAAGTTTTGCGTTTAATTACTATTTCCTTTTTATACATTAACTTCAATCAAATATAACTATTTTTAGAATATCATGTCTTAACAGATGATTTATCTCTTTTATTTACATCTTTTATAAGAAATTGCTTCCGAATGATTTAGGAATTTTATAAATACTTTGAAAAAATACATTGATTTTTTTATTACTCTCGAGACCCCGAAGAAAATAATCAATCGTATTAAAAATTATTAAATGATTGTAATTATAGTTAATTAAAATGTTCTTTAATAAATAATTGGTAAACTTTAAGTATTTTTTACGTTATAATTTGGAATTCACAAAGTTTTGATTATTTGTAGTGAAGGAAAATTTATTTTGCTTATTTAATAAGCAGTACATTAAATACACTAGAGTGAAAATGTGCATTTACTTATTCCCTAAATAAGTAAATGCCCCAATATTTGAAATTAAGGATAGATTATATTACTTTAATTTATTGAATGTTAATTTTTGTGAACAACAAGCCTATTTTTCAGTTAGTAATGCTTAAATATATAAAATCTTGAAGAACTGTAAAATCTAATCATTAATATTTTGTTGGGTGAAACCGCAAAACTTTTGCAAGCTTTATATCAGGCCAAAATATTACAACAGATTAAAAATTTAAAAAAATATCTTTGCTAAAGTAGGTTTTATGTCAAATATAAGTATATGTAATTACTAAATACAAATTCTATAAACATTCTAATTTTAGTTTATTGCAAATTTAACATAATGCTATATGATGCAGTGGTAAGCTAATAAACAATACATATTCTCCAAATGCTGAGTAATTAAATTCGGGTAGAAGGAAAATACAAACAAATGCCTTATTTTTTGTTCCATAAAAAAAATCCTAAACATGTTTTTTAGTGAACATGTTTTGACTACTGAGTAGACCTTTTCGTAACACTTCAAAGAACGAAATTTACGTAAAACTTCGGTAGCAGAGAGCCTCCGTTTTGGTAAAATAATTTCACCAGTAGCACGTTAATGAAAAGTCAGTTTCCTTGACTTACAAATGAATGTGACTGTAGTTCACCTATCACATCTTTTTACCCCGCGGTTCGCTAACTAAGGTTACGACATCTGCATATGTCGTTAGCTTACATTGCACAGCGCCATCTTGTGGTGGTTTTTGAAACTCATTTTTTCCTCGTTAAAATTGCAATCATTTATTTCTGCAATTACCCAATTTCCATGCAATTCTGCAGCATAGTTTTTGCTACAGACGGTTCGCAAATTTCAAGTTTAATTATGGACACTCGGTATGTATGTTAAGAATTTATATAATATGAAATTTATTTGGGAAAAAATTATAATTATTAGTGATTAAAATTTAATTATAACAACTTATTTATATATTGTATTATTTGCTTCTCAACGAATTATTAACTGAAATTAATATTTTTACACATAATCAGGACTTTCAGAAAATATCATGTAAAATTTGTTACACAAAAACATGATTATTCTTTTCATGTTTTTAGGATAACCATCGAATGGAGAGCTTTAAACATTTATTTCTATTCTGTGACTAACTCTATACTTTAATGTTTGTACATGTTAAACAATACTTAATGTCTTCCACTTTCACGACTGAAGGCTAAATGTACCATTGCCCTATGAGCTCTGAACTGACAACATTCGTACAAATGTGAAGCTATTAGCTTGAACTCTAATCTCTGACAAACAAGTTTTGCTTAAACATTCAGTTTCATCTTACAGATTCGGATTTAACTTATGGACAATACAACAGTTGATTAGTAGTTAATGAAACAAATGAGGATGTCTTGTCTATGACCTTTAGACTTGATATGTCCACTAATATTAAAAGATCACATTTAATGCATTGAAGTTCTCTGTTTCAGCCATGTAAGACATTAAACTTGTGATTTATCTTCGTGATTATAGATTTAAGTAAAAAATAAAGGTTTTCTAAAAATATTTTTCGCTTATCCATGAAATTGAATATTCAAATATTATATTAAAACTTATATTCATTTTCTTGATTAGTAAATTTAGAATGGATTTTATGTAAAATTTGATACATTAAATGCTTTAATTTTATTTAACCTCTGGATTGTTTATCTGTGTAAATTGGAAATTAAGAAATACAATCATTGTATGAAACTATAAAACTATTTTATGTGAATAATTTCAATAGTAGAAACTCCTTTTTAATGGAATTTATATTCTTTGATTTTTTTTAAATTTAATTTACAAAAAAAAAATGTGTTTCAAATCTTTAAAATCTTTAAGGCATCAATATTATTTTAAGAGTGTTATTTGTTTTTATTTACTAGAATTAAATGCAGAAAAAAATACTTGATAATATTAATATAATTTTATATATATATATATATATATATATATAAATCCTTTTAAATCATACATGTAGTTTAACTCTTTATCTTGTGTATTAGAAACACATTCCATAAATGCTGCATTATTTTTTTTTAAACTTAATATTTCTTTTTTACTCATTTTTCCTCATCTACAAAACGTTTCAAGTAATTGTATATAATGTTTCAACACATGTAAATTTCTCCGTATTAGTGTTATAACGAGTGGGTAAAATTGCTAAGTACACTGTTATAGATTTTAGTGCTTGTAAGGTAGATTTGAATAATATTTGTGTTTTTCTTATAAGTAAAAATCATGCTCTTCTTTCATTTTTATTTCTTTTTTTTGCAAAAGAAATGGTGTTATTCTTAACACTAATAGAATATCAGTAATGTTAAGTAACAAAGTAGAAAGTGTAAGTTCAAAATGAATGTATCAGAACGTCAACCTACCCAAAAATTAAATACACGAAAAATACAAAAAATAAATAAAAATTTAATGTAAACTTATATTAATATGTTTGCACGGAGAGACTTTGGAATAGATTGTTCCTTTACCCCATTTATTTCTTTGAATTAAAGTCTCATTTGAATAAATAGTAATGGCAATTGAAATTTTTAATGAAATAAAAGTCAGCCCTCTTTTAAAAAAGTAAATTATATTAACATTATCTGTATTGAGGGAGATAGAGGATTGTTTTACTGTCAAATACAGGAATCACATGCAAGGCATTGTAGATATCATCATCATTAGACATTTTTTCATGAACTAATGTGCTAAGTAATTTAAACCCAATTCATTGAATGCTTATGTCGTGTATGTGTTTATAAAGCCCCCTAACTCTCTTGAGGTTCGATTTTCGAACACACACACCTTCCTTAGCTAATCTCTGCTCGGCAAAAGTAACATATTGTTGCAAATTTTGTGTAATGAACGCTTAAAATAGTGTAAATAATTTATATCTAGATGTTTAATACGTTAATATTACTTTCTGTTGTATATATTGTATGTTAAAATTATATTATTCACAACCAACGCCGTGCCTTACATTAAAAGGGCGATTCAATGGAAACATAGCTAAATGTTGGTGACAGAGCCAAGTTAGCATCATTTTTGGCAATCACGTTGGCAACTTGGCGATTAATTGAACGGTGCAGAAGTCGCTTGGCCATAGCGCCACCTGGGGAGTTGCAACAAAGAAGATGGTACAAAAACCTTCTCCACAAAAGATACATATACATGCCAATTTTCATAGCGATCAGTTCAAAGATGTTGGAGTGAAGCGATTTCATACAAACAAACATACCTTTTTATATATATATATATATAGATTAACATTAAAAGAGAACCTATCCAAACAAAATTTCTCTGTGATAGGTGACCATGTTGGGAATTTGGCAATTGATTAAACAGTGCAGATGTTGATATGGTGCAGCGCTACTTGTGGGTTTCAGCAACAAAGAGGATAGCAAATGCCTTTTCCACAAAAAATACATATGCATGCCAATTTTCATAATGATCAGTTGAGCGGTATCGGTATGAAGAGATTCCATATATACAAACGTCCATATATATATATATATATATATAAACTACGTTCATTTAAATTTAAGCTGCGTAGCATGTGAGCTAAAAATATTTGCAAATAATAAAAATGTGGAAAATTTGAAAAATAAAAGATGCCCTAAAAATAAAAATATGAAACGGTAGGGAAACATTTCTACGCAAACTTAACAATGTTAGCATTCCAGCCATAGCATAGTGCAATATATGTTAAGATAAAGTAGGAAAAGGAAGCAATCAGCAATTAAAACTTGTTGATTATTCTAGAAATGTAGGGTAAAAGTGGGACAAGATATGAATGCCCTACGTTTGTTAGAGAAGGAGCTCTTGATCAAAACAATAACACATATTCCAAATACAATTGAGCCCGAATGAATTGATGTCTCCAAAGTTTACAGCATAACAATCAAAAGACTACTGGAAGTCGTGGCTTTAACCAGAAAATCGATCGTTAGTAGACTCCTCGGTTTGCTGCAGATCAATCACTGTGAGCGTTTGGTTTTCTTATACAAAAGAATGAGTCGTTTTTAAAACAGAATGTGTCAGAAGAGGAGGAGTTTTTATACTTCATTTTTTCATACTTTTATATGTTGAAATCAAAACTTTAACCTAAGTATGTTTTTAAGTATTTTCATATAAATGCAAAAAAAATAAACTGGAAGATTCTTTTAAGTAATGAAACCATCAAAAAATTCCACCATTTACAGATTTTAAACATACTGTAAATGACCATTGATCATGAGGCGGTCAGAATGGAGGCCTGGGTCCCACCAGGCATATCCAGGGGTTCCACGAGTAACAAATAAAGTAATCCAAAAATAAAACTATACATTAAAATAAAATGTGAAGTTTATACATTTACAAATATCTAATACTCATCCCCGTCCAGTGATCAGAAAATTATTTTTTTTATTAATACGTAATAACTCTAGTGTAATACATTTATAATTTGTATTATAATATAATTTAAAAAAATTAAAAAGGTTTTTTTTTTATAATTAATATTGACTGGTACTAGGTTTAAACGAAATAATTTTATACTCGTAAGTACTATATTTTGCAATATTATATACTATTATAATGGATAAAGCACTTTTTTTATATTCGTGGAGGGAAATAACACCTATCGTGAAGGGAAGAACTCACTGACATATCAACAGATTCAGCATTAAAATCTCAATTTAAGCAAAAACGTTCCTAAATATTGCATTGCAAATTCAAGCAAAATAATCGGTATTTATCACACAGCTATATACATTTTAATGCCATTCAAAACAATGTATTTAAAGGAAAAATATATCTCAACATGAGTGGTGACAAAAACAAAACATAAAAACAAATGAAATGGGGCTTCATATAATTTCAACAATCCTATGATTACGACAATTTGTAAAAAAGAAAAAAAAAGTGTGCAATCACATATGCCTATTATTAAAACTCTTCATGGATACATGACACTTGGATCAGAAATTAATATTATTAATGAGTAAATTATGTATTGAAATTTTTAATAACAAATTTAGTACTTTTTTTCTAAAAAATTCAATAGATAAAGTACCTAAAATGTTTTGATATATTTTAATTTTGTTTCAAGATATATTCTTCTAATTATGTGTATGTGTCTGGCGTGTGTGTACATGTATGCGCATGCGTGAGCCTATGCAAGCCTCGTGAGTGTGTGTGGACTTGGTCTCTATGAAAATACTTTATAGTTCTAAGGGTTATTTGTGTCGAAAAAATTTGCAGACTACTGGTCTAATTATTGTCAACTATTACGGTTTTGTCTTCCATCATGATAACGCGCCTTCATTCTACATAAAAAGTATTACGAGTTTTGATCCACTATCTCTATTCTCCCAGAGCTTCATATGTTGATTGTAATCAGTACATTGCATTGACTAAACCTTTTCACTGAAAATTCTTTAGGGATTGCGATTACTTGAAAATTGCTATCCAAGAACTTTTTTCCCTTTAAGATTCAGATATATTTTCCCGGGGTTTTTTATTCATCTTTTACCAGAAATAAAGTAAAATGAGAATATTCAAAATCGGTTATTTTAAGTTTCGATAGCGCAAATCTCTCCAAGCGCGCTTTACTAGCAACAACGCACAATTTACTTATAAGAAAACGTTAATAAATTATATTTTACATTGGTTTTTCATCCATTTGTGTTGCATTATGAAAAAGACATTGTTAATAAAAAAATACTCTGAGATATTTTGTAAAATGAGGTGGTAAAAATTACCGGTGGGAATATTCCGCTTGGACATCTGTTGTATAATTTTGGCGATTTTATCGACTGCCTCGGTAAAACGTAAAAATACCTCAAAATCTTAAATTATATCTCCATTTTATGATTTTTGTCCATGTTCATAGTCACAACAGGTATAACTTTTACTTTTACATAGTTAAATATTCCATTGGAATTAAATTGTTCTCTCTGAGTAATTAGATTGGTCTAGTAGTCTTGCGAATTGAAAGTGATATTACGATTGCTACATTAACCAACAGACGACTGCAATATTTGAATTCAGTTGTTATACGCATTCCAATCAATCCTCGAATTTTCTTATTAATAATTTAATATACATATTTTAATTATAATCATTTCAAATTAAAAATATTCAATTGGTATGTATTACTCAATATCTCTGCAAAAACTTGTACACACACGATTCACTCCCAGTTTCCTTAAATCTAAATTACCGTAAGATCCTGCGTTTAACATATGCTTTTAATTCAATAATTCATCGGAATTTACGGGTACGCTTTATGCGCCGAGTACAAATGTGATATTTTGGAAAATAAAGAAAAAATTAGATTTTTATTTAAATCAGAATAATGTTTATTTACATAATTAACATACCTAAATAACTTAAAGATTTGTGAATTTAGAAATGTACTATACTTTTGCAAAAGCCTGGGATGATTCTCTGAATGAATGACTTCAAAATATAAGAGCATTACACACGTTCAATTCTAGATTTCTTCGTAAAAAACGGTAAATATACCTAAACATTAAAAATTACGTTTTGGAAGTTTAGGTGCGCGTTATAGGCTGGGTTTTACCGTAGTTTCAAATTTGGTAAATTGATATATTGTCAAAAATATTTTCTTTTCTTTTAAATTAAATGAAAATATTGAAATGTGTGAACCGATAAAAACATCATATTTTAGTTTATGTGTTTTTATAAAGGGGCGTGATAGCTTTACGAGGGGGGCGCGAGCATATAAAAAAGTGGAAAACAAAAGATTATATTAAAATATTATTAATTTACTGAAAGTAAACAAACAAAATATATGCTGACATAATAAAAAAAATCCACATTTACACTCATAAAATACACTTATAAATGCATCAGTTCTATATGCAATGCATTTTATAATTAATTTAAAATTACTTATAGTGACCCCATGGGATTGTATTAATACTTATATTGATAATTTGTGTTGTTTGTAATTAATCACTTAACTGTCGGTTTAAAAGTTATAAGATTCGCTCCCCAATGCCCTCGTTTTCCACGTAGACATATGTATGTGATTTTTTGGGGGGAAGGAATAAATAAGCAAAAAAATCCTTTGAAATACATAGATCCTTTGCAGACATTATTAATGTCATTTTATTGAATTCAAAAGCATTCGGAATAATTTTATGAACAACAGTGCACAGAAAAGATCGTACTTCGGGATGACGAATATATACGTCCATATAATTTTGGCTGAGCTTTGACGTTTATATACGCCGGTGGTAAGAGGTTAAAGTCGTATAGTAGCTGTAGTGCCAAAATATAGTATTATTGAATTAAATACATTATTATTGTATTAAGGGGGGCGTGATGAAAATTTTGATTCAATATTGGGTCGTGAATATTGAAATTTTGAGAAGCACTGATTTAGGTCATTAAAATTATTAATGAAACAACTTATTTTTTAAATTAACTCATTGAATCTTATATTACTTTATGCCTATTTCGTCATGTAATATTCATATCTAATTTCACTTCCTTTAAGACATGGTTTTTATTTTTCAAAAAGTAAGAAAAGCTAAATTTTCTTAGGAATTCTTCTTAAAATAATTAAGAGCGCTTATGTACTTTAATTTCAAACGTTGGAATGGATGATGTAGGAGTTATTTCATTTGAAACTGAAGAATTTTGTAAGAGAAATAGCATTTTAAAGATTAAAAAGAAGACATGCGTCCACCAGTAATGATTTGAAAATTCCCTCGTATTCTTAAACTTTCTTATGTTTTAATAGTCAGAGATTAGAGTTTGGCAGGACCAAAGTTTAATTACTTGCGTCACGAAAGATATTAAGCTACTTCTTCGAACAAAAATTCTGTGACTTCGGTCACAATTTTCCAGCTTTTTAGTTTTCTTTATTTCCATGGAACATAATGGAAAAGCGCTAATTAATTGCAGAGGGTATAGTTCTGCTTAGTACCACCTTCTGGAAGCAAAGAATTTGTGCACTGTGGAAATTATGCAACTCATTTACCCATAACTTGAACTAAGTATAAAGGCTGGATAAAGTACCATTAGTTTTAACAAGCACTTTGCTACTTTTGTTCATGACGAAATTTTCTTTTGAAGAACATATATGAAAGGTTATAGCTCTTGAAAATTAAAATGGTTGATAGATAAATGTGTTGCGGAAATTTTTAGTTCTGAGAAAAGAGCTTTTTAGTGACTTGAAAAAGTAAAATTTTATTGTATTTTTAAAATTTAAAGATTTTGAAAGAAATATATAAAGAGATCGGCATGCTATTTTTAAGGATTAATTCATAATTTTAATTTAAATAGTAATCATTAATATTTATTTAAAGTTTCTGCAGGAATATTGTTTGAATATATGTAAATTTATTTTAAATTTTAGGTGCTGAAACATAAATTTTAAATTACATATGTATTAAAACACTATTCAGAAGTTAAGCAAAATGACCTTATTTTAGTTTAAGATCTAATAACTAAAAATAATGAATACATTTGATAATGTTTTGGTACTTCATCACTTAGATAAAAATTAAGTAATTAAATCAAATAATACTTGATATTTTAATCTGCACGCTTCAGAATTAATTATAAATAAAATAGTAATTATAAATCAGCTTCAGAATTTTTACTTAATTTTAAAATTCGGTTTATTGTGTGTATTTGGAAAAAAAATTAATTAGTCAAAATTTTGATTGATAATATTTTTAAAAATTGTCGATGATGTGAATTTTAAAGAAATTATTACTTGCCCATGAAACAATTTAGAGCATAATATTGTTACGAATTTTGAGTACATATTGCTTAATTTCAAACTAAAATATCGTAGATAATTTTTTCTGGATGTTTAATACATTAATGTTACTTTCTGTTCAATTTTTTTTATGATACAATCTGTAATGTTTTCAAGCAACGCCGTCCCTTACATAATAACGGTGGGCCAATGGAAACATGGCAGAATATTGGCGATATAAGCACGTTCGCATCATTTTGGTCGGCCAAAATTGTCGATGGCAATCATGCGAGTGACCAGTTTTGGGGATTTAATGACCTATTAAAATATTTATCTGTGAAGTAAGTGAATTTTTCTAGAAAGCGCTCGAAGATAGACGTGCAGACTTTTTGTAGCAAACACTTGCCAATACTGAGTACGTATTGCTTCATCTGGTGAAGAGTTGACTTGCGTGAGGATGCTTGCGGAAAAACTTCAACTCTATGTATTTGTATTTTTAGTTGTGCCTTAGTGTTTTAGAAAATAAAAATTTCTGGGACTTATTGTGCCAAATTTACTGCTGCATCCTGCTTTTTAAGGAGAGTTTTTCTACAAAATATTTAATCTCTCTTATCTTTTAAAGAACTGGTTTGCTCTTTGAGACTTATAGCATTAAAATATACCAACTCCGATCTACGCAAGAATATCATTTTTAAAGAGAGAAAATGTTTTGATTTACTCTTTTGGGGTTCCGTATTCATTTTTAATCTCATACATTTTAAGGCGAAGCTTTTGTAAGATGATTCATGGTTACAAAATGGATTCCATATCTTATGATATTAAAAAAAATGAATTCCATTTGAGATTAAACATAAGTCAAATGTTTTTAAAATTTATTAAAGTATTTTTAAAATGCATCATACATTTAATAATAAATTTTAAAATAATTAGTTGAAGCTTAATTCTGCACTTTCAAGATCAATTTTGAATTAAAATGTCAAATAATTAAAAAATAGTAAATATATTGAAGTAACTTCTAGGATCCTTAGTTTCAAAATAATCGTGCAACGTCTAAATCTTTAATCTCCAACATTTTCTCTCAAATTGAAAATATTTAAATATTTTCTGAACTGATGCTTTTTAGTACCTTTCCTTGAAGGAGGAATGCTAATTCATATATTGAAGCTTCCAATGATTATTTTTAATGAAAAAAAATAATTTTATCAGAGTTGTTGGATTTTAATCACCAAAAATAAATCACGTAAAGAAATATTAATTATACTAAAACATAAGCTCGGATCTCATAAGAATTTTTATTAATGACATTTTTGTTATTTATGATCATGTGAGAAATCATCTTTAACTTTTAATTCTTAGAGAATCCTTAAAGTTAAGATATCTTGTATTTTAAAGACAGATAATTATAAGTTTCAATTCTCCGAAAGGAAAACAACTCGAAAGTTTAAAAAATTACCAATGAAAACATTTAACATTAGTGCTTACTTTAAATTCTGACGTGGCAGCTAAGTCAACAGGTCAATCCTGGACTAACTTCCAAGACACTTAGAAAAATCTTAGTCAAAAGCCCCGTAAAGAGGCTGTGGTAAACTTTAGACTTCAAGCAGGTTATGATTTCATGGCGCATTATCTTAATAAAATAGGCATCCTTCCAACTAGTATATGCCCAAATTTGTAATTCAGGCTTCATGAATGCAGGCATCTTCTTATATTCCCAGTACTAGATAGAGAGTTTCGAAAATGTTGTGAGATATATATATATATACTCAAACTGTACTGGAATGTCAGAACTTCCATGAACTCTTTGTAAATACTGCATCTCTTATGTTTATGTTCTTGTTGTTTATATTTTTAACTTTTTCGTTTGTTCTTATGTTAATTTACCCTGGTTCTTATTTTAAATGTTTGATCTTTTTTTTAATTATTTATCATTCTTCTTGTGTGATAATTGTGCTTTTTTATGTGTTTGCAATGATTCTTTCAATAAAGTTATATGTACTAACAGTACTAAATAAAATTAGTAAAACAGATAAAGCAATCCTAGAAAATATATTTAAGCTTATTAATATAACTTCAGATCAATAGAAGTCGGAAATATGAGTCAGATTCAACAAATAAATTCGTGTAACAAATTATATATTTTTTGTTAAAAAATTGCTCTTTTTTAACTATGTCACCATGACTGAATGGTCATGGTCACAAACGCGTGAGAGATGTCATTAATAAATATAATTGTCCTAGTGTTATTGAAAACTCGCAGTGTAGATAAAAGGTTGATGATTGTTAAATTTGTCGAGGGTCAAAGTGTTCACCTTGTCCAATGGAAGTTTTGAGAGTAGGCTGCCAGCTAAAGCGCAGTCCTCGTCACTTGATAGAAGCTGAAAATTTGAGTGCCGTCATCATGTAGCTGGCGTAAAGAACGTTAAAATTTTAGGATCCAAGAAATAAACTTATTTTTAAATATACTGTTTTCCCAAACAAAAAATAAAATTTCATACAGAAGCTTTTATATCTCTTATTTTTAAATGCAATGCATACAGGAGTTACTATTTCATAGGACAAAACATTGATACTTTATAGACAGAATTTAAGAATGGATTTAAGAAATGATGCAATGATGCCTTTTACCACCAAGGGAAATATGTTAAGGAATTATTGAAATGTTTTGATGATTACTACATAAACACATGTCGTATAGTCTGTTAATATTTTGTTTTCATTTTTTTAACTAACATTTTACATTTTATTAACTCAGTGTTATAATTAAAGCTTCTATTTAAATATAAATTAAAATGATAAACCAATTCGAGTTTTTGAAATATCAATTAGTATCACTTTGAATTTCTTCAGTCATACAATCAACAGTCAGAAAACATTGTTGTAATATTATAACAATGATGTCTGCACAATACTAGCCTGAAACAATTATCTATTTAAGTATTATATCATCAAATAAAATTAGTGATATAATATTTAAGTTATCTTAACTGACTTACATAGAAATATTAGTTATTTTACTTTAAAAAAAACATATAAGTAGGGACCAGTTTTAAATTTTATAGCAATATTTTTACTCATTCTTCTTAAATGTAGGAAGAAGAATGTAGGGGATAAATGTAGAAACACCGAATATACCTACATCAGTGCTTCTCAAACTTGCAATACTTTTGATCCAAATGTTCAATAATATTTTTCATATTATATCCTCCCATATACAATAGCAATGTAATGAATGCAATAAAAACGTACTTTGGTGCTAAGTCTACAGTACGACTTTAATTTTAAACCATTCAAATTACCAAGATAAGCGTTAAATTTTGTATATGGCAAGCTCATGGGAGTCACTAGTAATTATTAAACTTGTTTTTATATTTAGTATTGATAAATTAATTATCAAAAACATTGTACAGTACTGATACATTTATAAGTATATGATATTAGTGTAAATATATATTTAATTTATATTATGGCATACGGTATTTTGTGTATTTCAGTAAATTAATACTTATTTTAAATCTTTTAGTTTCAACTTTTAGATATACTCATGCCCTCCATAGAGACATTACACCTTCTTGGGTACCCTCCCCACAGTTTTAAAAAAGCTATGACATATACACACACAAATATAATATGCATATAAACAATTGTAATTATATGATGAAATGAAAAAAAAAACCGTATAACTTATAAAAATAATTAAACGATATTTTTTTAAGAAGAAAAATTACTAAATACCTAAGAAACGATTTGCAAGTGCATGAAGAAATATCATTCTATTTTAGTTAAAAATAGTTAATAAAAATTAAGTGTCTGCAATATTTTAAAGCACATAAATATATAATAAAATTATTTTAACTGCATTAATTGTAAATGTAATTAATTTGAAAAGCATATTATATTAAAAACAAGAGGAATATATTATTTAAAATTTGCTTAAAGAACGTAGGTGTGTTTGAATAACATCTTATAATCTATTAGGTTCGTGTAACTGTTTTCTTTCATTTCTTAAAGATATGGATATATGGATATTAGGAAAATTCTAATATATGTACTGCAGTGGACTAAATATGTTGGTTTACTTTTAGTTATAATAAGGAATACCAGTTGTAATTTCAGCTTCATATAATAGAATGCAAATATTTAAAATAGTTTTCATCTAAAATACTATCACAGTTTATTAATTATGTGCATTTTAATCAGAAAACACAAAGTTTATGTATTTCTATAGAAAATTAGCTTAAGTTACTTAAATAAATTTCCATATTAATTAATTGCCTTTAATATCCTTTAATAATTTTAATTCCTATATCACACTTTCTAAATAGCTTAATTTTACATGCTAAGTATTTATTTGAAAAAGTACTTCAAATTAAAGTACTGATTATTTTTACTCATGAATCGTTAAAAATTTTTGAAGATGTTTCCTGATGTTTATTCAATCTGTTTGTTGTAAAATTTATAATTAAATTACTGAAACAGAAAATAAAATTCTATAAAATTTCTAAAAGAGTTTTAGTGAAATTTTTTAATTCAAATTAAGAGAAATTTTATAAATGAGCAATGAAAAGTTTCAAAGTTCTGTTTAAAATATTTTTTTCAACGAAGAAACAAAGAAAAGTATGTAAGCTAGTTGATTATTAAGAACATGCTCTTAAGCTGAATATCATTGATTGTTTCTTAGCCTGTATATATGTTATGAAACGAATAAATTATGAATTTGGGTGAGAGAAATATATTTTTATTGCGGAGGTTAATGCAGAATAAAATATTTATACTTCTCCACTATGATGTGGAAATGTTCCCTTTGAACTATATAGGTTGCAAAGTTCAATAAAAGTCAAATAAAGCAACAAAGAATTTGAGTATATATCGCAGCTACTTTTATTCATTACTTTTTTGAAGAATTTACATCTCCATACATTAAAACACGAGTAAAACAATCAAATAAGCAGGTGAAACCCTTCTTGAGTAGGACCAAACTTTTCAAGGAGTGTGTTTCGGGCTTGTGCTGCTATAATTTAATAAGAGTTCTGAATAACTAATCGATGAAGCAATCGAAATTCCAACAGTAACGTAAGATATCGAGGAAATGGAAATACAGGGGAAAACAAGATGTTAAGTTTATTATTAGATTCATTACAATTCCTGGAGGCAGCTAACTGCTTGTCAAGCATTTATTGATCGGATCCAGGGATATGAAACTCCTCATTTGTTAGATTTTCAGAGCGGTGATTAAAACAATTCTATACGTACTTTAAGTGCTTCTAACGACAAATGGAAGCAGGGATTCATGTAATGCGGTAGCTAAAAAAACTTGTTTTTAAAATTCCAAATATATTGTATCACATATATATAATAGATAATGAATTATTCAGAGAACGTTTTTTTCAAAGATTGAAAACATGGCAATTTATATTTAACCAAATTTAGATTGTGCAAAAAAGGGCCTAATGTTCTGTGAGTTACGAATGTCAATACAAGTTTTTGTCAATAATATGTAACCATTTTTCCCTTTATGAAAAAGAAAGTTTTTCGTGATTTCATTATAAATTCATTACATTCTATCACAACTATGCCAACGTTTAAGATAACTCGCCAAGTTGGTAACCACGGCTTCGCATGCGTCGTACGCACTGAATTGATAACCATGTGTTTCGTTTCATATAATGCAGCCAATATGGTTCTGATACTACATTATTGGAAGCTATCACCGAAAAATATCAAAATGGCTACCTAGACTGGAGTCTTTGCATAAGAAAAATGGCGTTGTTATAGGAATACTTATTAACAATCAACATATTTAACTTCTTAACTTTACAGAAATCTGCAAGAGCTTCAGGCTTATAAAAATCTGAGGACTTTATCAATGAAATGTTGGATGACGCAGCTTCAGTGATGAATTGAAACTGAAAAGAGCACCAAGAACCAATTTTCCGAAAAAAAGAACAACATAATGATGCAAATTACAGTTTTACAATTTGAGTAATTAGTGTGAACAGTTATATAGTTTGTACAATGGGGGTTGTTAGGTAAACAAGGTGTACCCCCTATTGCCATATATATATATAGATAAAGATTGCAGGAACGTTGAAAGCGAAAGAACCTTAATTCAATTACATAAAACATTTGTTTTGTTTATATCCCTACTTATACAAGAAAAAATCAAATATAACATATATGTATATAAAATTCATGATTTAAATTTTCTGTCAGAGGATTTTATCTAATTTATGATGATTTTTAAACCTTCAAGACATCGAAAGATAATGAATAGCCTTAGTGTTTACCCACCTATCGGGACATATTCTTTTTACCACATTACCTCTACAAACATTACTACATAAGCACATTGCAAAATACAGTGATAGATATTGTATCACTGTATTTTGTGTCAATATTGTCAAAGTATTCATTAAAGAGAATCTTGTGAAAGTTTTCGCTTGAGAAAATCTATCAAAGCTGATATCTCCGGAATGAACAAAGAATGATATTGTGTATTGCTAAATGCCCGCGTGTGTTGTGTTGCGCATCGTTTTGCCGCTTTATATGAGTGTAGAACAAAGTGTCAAATTAAATTAAAATGATAAAATGTTTTATCATCTTTCAGTGGCTACAACAAGATACAGATCATCGAAATAAAATGGTTTATTTCTTGTTAAATCATCATATATCATGTTTTTTCTGAGAATGCGCAGATATTTTATGACGTAAGACAGTGCCTACCTACAAAAGTCATCTACAAATAATGAGTATTTGTGATCTTTATACGCCAGAATTCACAGCATCTTTAGTAAACGACGCTTATATCCCCCAATTAATTTTTTCGAAGCAAAATAATCATTACTTTGGCTTAATTCCAGAACCTTTAACACATAGTATTGCGTAGGTGTGTACAGGTAGATATATAGATGTACAGATCGATATATAAATATATAGATATAATTTTAGACATAAATTGTATCTACAGTGTGCATACTTTTAACATTTATTACATACAATGTATAGTGGATATAAAAAAATAGTTGCCAAATACATGAAAACTATTAAATTGAACATATACCTGAAATGCCCACACGCAGTATAAGGGAAAAAATATCGTTGAGAAAAACCAGTTGAGTTAAATAAAAACCTGCGCATTTCTAAAATATAAATCCTGGCATACGCGGCGTTCTCCGTTTTATGTTTGATGGAACATAAGTTAAGTAGAATTTCCTTCTATCAAAAACGTCTACCTTATTTCGTTTAGTTTTCACTCAAAATCCATTTTCAAAGACGCGGTTCTTTATAAGAAAATAGTCTTAAAAAACCATGTTGAGAAAGTATCCAATTTAAAAGTTTGAATTTTTTATGTTACATGTCAGCAGAAACACGAAATAAGTAAAATAAGTGGGCTCTTTTCCTTCGGTCGAAAATATACGTTTCAAGTGTACAACTGATTCTTTTTTTCCTCTTGGATTTTGAATTTTTGATTCAAACCATAAAGAAAAAAACGTTTTCTTTTTTTTTTCGCAGATCAAAAACATAACGCCCTGCGTATTTGTTCTCATACTTTTGAGTTTTATTTCAGTATCTCGATATATTTATTATTTATTTTGCGTAAGTAAGTTTTAAATCTTTTAATGTAGCTTCTTTTATTCCCAAAACTATGGAGGCAATATTTCAGCATAAGTTAAAGTGAAAAAATAAGTTCAAATATATTACAAATAAATAGGAAATATTTTTAATGAATAAAAATATATATTTAAAATTTACTCGTAATCATACAAAAAAATAAATAAAAAAACAATTGCAAAATAAATTGAAAAACAATTATTTTATAGAAACTGATTTTGTAATTTTTTATTAAGTTTCCCTCACTATAATTTTTTACAATAATTTATATGTGAGTTGAGCCCACACCCCACCTCGGGTTGAAAATAAAGAAGACACAGAATCACATCGTATTTTTAAACATTTAATAAGTTAAAAAGAAGACGGCATAGCGCAAATACTATGATAGAATGAATGAAAAGGAGGCAGTGTCACATCGTATTTTTAAACATTTAATAAGTTAAAAAGAAGACGGCATAGTGCAAATGCTATGATAGAATGAATGAAAAGGAGGCAGTGACCACCCTAGACATCAGTTGGCGAACTACATACGAAAAGCGACCACTTTCCCTCCACATCGTTTTGCGCTCAGTTTTACCATATCTGCCGGAATCACAGTTGCAGTAAATGTTGGTGGTCCTAGTTAATAGTCACTGTCGCTCCAAATGGTGTGGGTGAATATATCACACACACACACACACACACACACATATATATATATATATATATATAGTACATAAATAAAATAATTGATACAAAAGAGAGCATCTGACTAGGATTAGAGAAGGAGAATTTCAAATTCTAAGAATCTAGAATTTAATAGAATCTTAAATAATGAGCAAATAAATTATAAATGCAGGAAGTCATTGGACTAAAATGGAATAATATTATTATTTCTAAAGCTGCCACAAATTTATGACACTGAAATCGGTTAAGCATTGCTTTATGGATCCAACCTTCCAATCAAAAGGAATTTTCGGCAATATATATATATATATATATATATTGTCAAATTTATATTGTGTGTGCATCCACAGAAGTGTAATTTAGTTTAAAAAATGCAATTTTACCTATTTTAAAATCTACAATTAAAAATTCATATTAATTTTTATCAGAAAGTAAAATAAAGATAAAAGAGTAGCCTTGAATTTTACATTTTTAAAGTTACTTTTTTGGATAACTAATTTCCATGCATCGACTTTTAGCAAACTATTATTTAATTACTTACAAGAAATAATGGTCCGATTTCTGACCACACTGTTAAAATAAATAATTACAAAAAGTTTTATAAATAATGTTTAGAACACATGATCATCCTGACAAATTTGTATATTATTTGCTCAAAAGTTTTGTTTGAAAATTCAATTCTGTATATTAATGTAGCTAATCTACGTAAAGTTTATAAACAATTAAGAAAATAGTTATTCAAAAGTTTTTAGGTTGCTATCCACACATCTTTATATATATGTATATATCTTTATATATATATATAAAATGGTGATTCTCTATACTCCTAATTAAAAGGAAAAGTTTTAAAAATTTGTGATACATTTCTTTTAATACAATGACTAAAATTTTTCTACTTAAATCAGTCGAAGTTTCACATTTAATGGGGAAAAAAAGATTTAAATATCCCAATTTATATGCAGTCACGCAATATAACCTGAAGGTAATCAATTTGCGAAACATTTTGAAAAGGTGGAAGCTTGTTGCCTTATTTTACAGAAATATTTTTTAAGGCAATAAGTAACTTTGGATTGAACTACAAGATTGCTGAAATGCAAACAATACATATAACATTAAAGGTAAGGAAATGCGATGTTCTTTTTTCAGAATAATTAGATTTATACTTTAACAAAAGCAAATAAAACACAAGGGAGTAATAAGTGAGCCATATCATTGAAAAGAAAAAAAAGGAAAGTCTGAAAAGAAAATTAGGTAGGAATTCGAATTTTTGTTTACTTTTTTTGTTTGCTTTTAAATAAACAATCACTGTACGTTTCGAAGGAAGTAATTGTGCAAGTAAAAAAATAATATTGCGTCTGATTAAATATAGATAAATAAATAAAATCCTGTGTTTACATTTTAAACATGTCATTGTATTTGAAATATATTGTTTTTTTTATATATTATATTGAGGTAATAAATAGTTTGTATCGTAGTATTTAATTATACAATAGGTTGGATCTCTCTGCTACATAGGGAAAAAATAATACTATGGATCGGAACCTACCATTGTGGAAAAGATGTTCTATGTTAGGATTAGAAGGGGAAAAATTTCAGAAAAAACAATTTCAATATTTAATAGTGCCACAGAAGGGTTTTCAAAAAAGTGGAAAGTTTTGATTTAGATAAGAGGATTTAGGCTTAATAGACTTAGAAATGAAAATATAAAATTATTTTTCAATAATATAAATAACTAAATAGGATGATTATTGTCAAATAAGTATTGGGTAGTACAATGTGCATTACAGCATTTCGTAAACACGGCTCTCCCTGCCTCATTGAATCAACTCGATCCTAGCTTCCTGTGGTAAAAGCGTGAGGTGCTTTGTACTACATTTTTACACTAACTCAGCATTTCGGAATAAAACTATTAATATAAATTATAACAATTGATTTCAAGTACCCCACGCTTTTACCCCAATGCCATTAGTTTTCTCGTTAAACAATATTCTTATATTAAGAATCATTTATTTATTTTTTTTACTTTTTAGTTCGAGTAACCATAAAAGCGTGATTTTTAGTTTATTTAAACTATTGTTTTTATTTACCTTACACCCATTGAAATATATTTTATAACGTTATTAATGATGCGGCGTGTTTGAATGCTGGCAACGTATTTTATAATTTCCTACATTAATTTCCCATACATAAATACTTATATTTAAAAGAGTAATTTACAAGGTTTTCTTTCATCAAAAAATTAAAATTTCAATAAACACAAAGAAAACTAAATTATTTACAGTATGAAACAAAACAAAAATTTGCTTTCAAATTGGTATATTAAACTGCAATTTGCCTATCTTTTTGTCATTTCGAAACAAAAGTGGCTGCTAGAAAATCAGATCAGCTACCAGAATATATAACTATGGAGGTAAAATACTTAAGTATTACTTTACTTTAAAAATACTCTTACATTCCTCCTCTTGTTGAATTTATCTTTTCCGCCGAAAGTCAAAGATTAAAGCCCAGTCCTCCATAAAAATTGAAAGTTTAATCAGTTCCATCACGAAATGAATGAAGTTCTCCCATTCTTTTACAAAAAAATATTACTGAGGATTTTTTCGTTATTTCGACAAAACTTAATGGAACAGCGCTAATTAATTTTGAAACGAGTAAGTTCCATAAAATTCCAACTGTTCGAGGAAAGGAATTCTTGTATTATGAGAATATGCAAGTCATTTGTACGATTTTTGAGTCTCACATTAGTCTCAGGTAAAGTACCATTATTTTTAACAAGTGCATTAATACTTTAGATTCAAATGCTGTCTTTTAATTGGAGTCCTTTCTAATTTTCCTTTGATTCTTCAAGAAATTTTTTCCCTAGTTAATCCCTAGAGTTCACTTCTTTTAAACATAGAATTTTAAACTTTTGATAGCTGGAAAAGGTTAAATTACCTTCATAATAAATGGAGGAGCTATTTCTATTGATGGAAGAAGAAGCTGTCTTTTCATACCTAAAATGTAAAAGAGGTAGCGCTACTGTAATGAAATATTAATTAAATATAGCATTATATCTTCCTTTCTTTTTAACGTAAACAATTAAGTCGCATCATTAATGTATATGATATTAGTATCTTGAATAGAGTAATTTAAAAAGAGAGAGAGTACGAATATATATATATATTTAAGTAAATTAAACCAGCATTTTTGGAGTTCAAATTTTCCTGCATGAGTCAGTAACTGATAGTAAATGAAAGAGTCATATATTTTTATTGCAGAAGAGGGTCCTAGCATTAAATATAACTCATTAACTATCAAACATTTTCAATGAAATTATATAAAGTAAGTTGTAAAAGCGCTTTATTTAATACATACACCATATTAATGAATAATAAATACACCAAAACATAAAACTGATTTGTGGATTAGGATTTAAGCCAGTTGATCAAGATTGTGTTAGTAAATACTGCTGAAACAATCCGAAAGAATAGATAAATGATTAATCTTTGGAACTCAATGATTATCTACTGAGGATCCATACATTGCGCTGAACCATCGGGATGATACATAATTCAGAGAACATTCCAAGGGTATGACATTAATTCTTTTATAATGCAGTTCGGTCGATTAAAAGCTACTAAACCATTGTCTTACAGATGAATTTATCAGCAATATGAGCAGATCGCTCCATTTTAGAGGTCACGTACAATTGGATAGAAATAAACTGGCTGGTCAAAGTTACTGCATTTTTTTATATTTAGAATAAAGTGAGCCAACTGAGTAGGCGTGGTTGGTTTGTCGGTGGCCTTTTGCACCCAAGGTTGCGGTTCGACCTCGGTCCAAGTTGGTGGATGCAAGAAGTGATCAAGAAATCGACAGCAGTGATGGCATATGATTATACGTCATGCAAAAGATCCCTAGAATGTCTCTTTGGCTTGGGTGATCTCGGCAAAATAAAATCTTTGTACAGGCTTGCAACGTTAGAGCTCAGGTGCTTCCTGTAGGGAGGAAACTGAGTGTCAAAACTACCTACGGCGATTGGTATCTGCCTTTATGGTGCCGCACTAAAAAGATGTACCAACTTCCGGGAATGTACTAGGTCTGCAATGGTAAAAAACTAATCCGCAGCCCATTAGAATTTTTTTTAAAAAAAATGATTGGAGTGATGTAACATACTGCGATATTGACAAAATTGGATGAACCATGGCCCCCCTGAAAATAAAAATGTTTGTGGACACTGAGAAAGACGACAGTACGCGATGATAGAATGTAATTCTGATTGACGCTCGTAATCCATGATGCATTCACAATAAAGATCCGAAATGAACCAAGACACTATAACTGTAATGAATATCGGCACACAACTCAGTGAATGGAAGCTCAGGTTACGAATGTTATTGTTCCAACTTCTCCTCTACATTGTATATAGCTAGCGCGTTTACAGTAGTGCCGCAGAATTCGACCTAAAATCATCTGAACTGCAGCAGAACTGTTTTTAGCGATGCCACCCTCTTCTAAACGAGCTTTAGTGAGCAATTTAAATGTGTTTAGAGATGACCAAGATATCTGTAGGATGCTCACTTCCTTTTCATCTACAACAGACCTTGATATCCGTAAGTTATGGTATAAGGTATTCTTCATTTGATAGCCGGAACCATTTTTTCCCATCCTTTATGTCCTTATCATACGACGGTACAGTAACGAGATTTTACATCCCGTAATATCTATCTTCCTTCATGGAGCTATGTTGCAACATATATAACCTGTTTCAACTGCTAGTGATCATGTTTTTAAATAAATATCCTGGCTGCACGATCAACAAGTTCTCTGATCAACAAAACATGTTTGCACTTTGATGAATTTGTATCTTTGACTGTGTCTGGATAGTATCAGTTTAACTATAATAGTTCATTTGAATAAGTAGGGCACATTCCCAAAGTTACATTTATTGCCTGCTTAGATAACAGCTTGTATTAGTGCAAAAGTTGAGTCAACACATTAACGACTTTATTTTTGATCTTTGATTTTCATAAATAATAAGTTCGTCATTTATTTATTTTCGGTGTGTTCGTTTTCATGTTATGGTATGTATGAAAATAAATGAAAAATATGTAATTTTATAATGGTTATATACAATTACCATCAAAGAACTTAAAGAAATCTACATGAACACATAAATAAATGAAAATTAAACAATTTAAAAGCTTTGAAGCCATTTTTCTTTTTATTTAAATTTACCATTTCGATGTTTAAATGTAATATTTTACATAGGGAATTTCTCTTTGAGTTCCAAATACTATTTTCTGCAGTTCAAATATTTAATCATTTTTAATCAAAAATTATTAAATAATGTTATTGAACTGCTGCCAACGTTATTCATCAGAATTCATCGGAAAATGGCATGTCGTTTGCAATTAAACTCAGTATAAAAATCTTGGAAATATTAGGAATTTAAAAGGGATTTTTTAAAAAAAGAACGAAACTAATATAGTTATAATTAAAAGAATAGAGTATTCAATATTACCAATCCCAAATGAAGCCTGATAGTTTTACAAAAATATTTTAATTTAAATGGAACTATTCTCTAGTTAAAACTGTTCGAGGTATAATGAATTGTTACGAGAATTCAACTATTATAGTCATCTTTCACTGAAATCAAATCAAATATTTTCAAACTTAAATGAAACATGGCAATTTCAACTGAAATACTTTAAAATTAATTCAACAATCGAATCATTCAAACCGTCTATAATGCATTGGATAGTTTCCAAAAATTCCAATATTAGGACCGGCATATATAAGAATAAATATAATTCTTAAATCTGTCAGCGAATTTACATTTACATTAAATGGAAATAATTCTTTAATACATAATAGAGTTTGAATGAGAATTTCAGCTTTGAGAAAGAGTAGAATATTTCGTAATTATTTAATGTTAGTAGATATTTTGTTGATAGTTCTTTGAGACAGAATTAATGTTTTTTAAAACTTAATTAACATTAGAACGTCCGTCGGTGTTCGTTGCATATCGGATATAGTTATATTACAATTATTTTATATTTTTCATACCGCGGTAAGTGTCAAAACGACAATCAAAATCTCGGACATTCTAGCGTTAAGGCATCAAGAGAAAGTATCAGATGTCAGATTAAGGTATCAGAAAAAGTACCGGGTGTTGATTTAGTAAATAAATTATTTGTTTAGTTTTAAAAAAATTGATTTACATAATATAAATATTTTTATTTGATTTATTTTAAGCATTTTTTTCAAATATTGCCGAGTTTATCTTTATATAAATGTGAATGAATGATTCACATTACTTTCTAAAGAAAATAACAGGGATTGCGTTATTCAATTATTTTTTTAAGAAAAATAAGGACTACATAGAAGTGATACCAGAACTGATAATAATTTAGTACAACAAAACATGTATATATTTTATGAATTTTCTAATAATTCTCAATTTATATCTATTATGTATCTATTTTCTTAAAGCAGTTTGCTTGCTTGATTGTTTAATAACGTCACTCTCTGAGACTACAGGAGAACTATTGCCAGCCCTCCTCGTAAAATTGAACCCCTGTCAAATGATGAGGATAGTATTTGAGCCAGTTCCTCTTTCTCCAAACTCCCATTTTAAGCTAATGTGAGAAGTAAATTCAGATACCGTATCATAAAATCTCCAATAAGGCTTATGTGTTTTACTTTTTTAGCAAGTACACTGGAATTACAAACCATTTATTTCAGTAAAATATCCCATTCAAGCAACTAAAAATACAGGGTGAGACAAAAATTGGTTTAAAATTTAAAAATTTATAAAAAAAGAATTGATGATAAATAAGTGAGGTGTACATAGGGAGCATAAGCAGTCGTTTTTAAGAGCTTTTATTTAACTTACAATGTATGTATGTATGTATGTATGTATGTAATTTGTTCGGGTGGAATCTTGCAACTCAATTTTGAAGCTGATAACTTCCTCCCATTGAGCTGAAATTTTGTATACACGTTTAGTTTGGATAACAATACATGTTTTGACCATTTATATTCCGATATTGCAATTAATTAAAAAGATATTAATTAAAAACGTTAAACTAGTTTTGGATATATCTGCCGACTTGGATATATCTGCATTGTTGTAATAATTTTATTGTTACAACAATGACAAAAGTTGGCGTCGAAAATCGTTTTTCAGCCAAACTGGAGTTTCATAACGTTGCGTTATTGACTGTATTAATTAACTTTGTCTAAAAATAATTACACTTCTACAACGTAAAAATAATCTAATTTCTACAACATATGCAATTTTTTTTACAAATTTCTATCTATTTTCTTGGATTTAAATTCAAAACAAAAAAAGTAGAGCTATTTTTCAAGTAGATTGGTACATTGTATACCTTTCTCAACGCTGCCAAGTTAAACTGAGATGGAGTATTATAGAAATTCTAACTTTAACCCTTAACTGGTTTGCCCGTACACCTTACGGGCTACTGAAAGTTAGCCACAAAAGGTTTGCCAGTGCGCTGTACAGGCACCGAAATTTTTTCTTTCTATATTTTATTTGCACAGACATTTTTATTCCTATATTAAGGTTATTAGTATAGTGTGTCTTTAGGAGATGCAGAGATAGAGTTTTTCCATGGTACTGAACTACTCTTCATTCAGAATTTGGTAGTGGTGAAGGTGAGAATTTTTCACTGAAGGCAAGAATATATATTCTTGAAAATATTGGATAAAGAACAGGGATTTACAAGGCAATGTACAATGTGTTGCCTAAGAAAAAGGAAAATGGATAGATAATTCAAAGTAGTCAATATTATCTCTATCCCCATTGGAATATAAGACTTAGTGTTACACTATTCTTCATATTGTGTGTGCATATAAATAGGCACACACACACATAAAATCCTATCAATCGTATGAAAAAGAGGTATGAACATGAAATTTTTTGGTAAGTGGAAGAAAACATATTTTAAGATATATGTCAAATATTCTTCATAGTACGCAGAATGTACTTATTAAAAGCAAACATTTATGGGTTTTTGTGTTCAAAAATTATAAAATAAAAAAGGTGAGTAAAAGTTTAAACCGGAGATTAAAATAAAAATCTTCCATTTTCGCGCGTTCTGTTAATTATTATGCTTAGTTACATGCAGTTAAAAAATGGCTTTTTTTGGGAAAATTTTGGTCAAAAATTTGACCGCTTCAGAGGTTAATCTATGAAGCTCAGACAAAAATAATTATAGAATCGGAAAGATCATTTATTTCGTCCCGATATGGTATAATGTTTTTTACAAAATAATAATATTTGTATTTCTTACGATTTTTTTAAATAAGTCAAAATCGATGCGTTTTTATGAAAATAATGTCTAAATCGACGCGAATGAATTTTTTTTGGGTTTAAATGAATCGACATTCCGTACTAAAACAGCTCATGATTTGCTCTTTTAGAATCAGTCGTTTAAAAATAAAATGTCAAAAATTTTTTTTTACGATTTTTCAAAAAATACACAACATTTTAATATTTAATAACGTCATTTATGAAGAAAATCTCAGAAAACTTTTTTTCGTGTGTAGGATAATATTACCCAAGATCTGTACGAAGATTGAAAGAATTGCTTAAAATTTACGGATTTAAGAAAAAATTGTGTTTTTCACCTAGTACCCTTTTTGCGAGAATTCATTTAGCTCGACTTTTCGAAAATAACAGGCTAACACCTAGCAAAAATGATGCTTTGAATAAGATGAATAGACTGAGAAAAATGTCCAGTGATAACTAAAAAGTAAAAAATAAATTAAAAGTCAAAAAACTTTTTTAAAAACAAGCTTTTATTTAAACGCGCTAAAAAGAATAAAATAAATTTTTCTTTAAATGTTTTTACTATCAACTTATAACGTCATTACACAATTTATATGATATAAAAGCTTGTCGCGAGATTTACCTCTGCAGATAAACAAGTAAATTAAATAATTTGATCTGATTGATTTCAATTTCTTAAAATTTTCAAACTAAGTAAATAAGAGTGCTTTAATCTTGCGACAAGCTTTTATATCATATAAATTGGGTAATGACGTTATAGGTTGATAGTAAAAAATTTTAAAGAAAAATTTATTTTATTCTTTTAGCGCGTTTAAATAAAAGCTTGTTTTTAAAAAGTTTTTTTACTTTTAATTTATTTAGTATGTAAAATGCTTGCCTGAACGCCTTAAGATGTGGGAGGATTGGAAGTAACACTAGTCTTTATTCAACAAAACAATCTAATTTATTCACAATATATTAATTACCACATAAATTCAATCGATCCAGTCTAAGAGATGCCCCCAATTAATCACTATACAGACAAAGAACGAGGTAAGTGAGATATGAGAAAACTTTAATACTAACCACACTTACTCAAGGCGATAATTTTGAATTCTTAGCTATTTAATCTGGATTTAATCCCAGTGACAATTTTTAACCTTAAATAATTCAATTATCAAATTTCAAATATCCACGATTCACATTAACAATTTGATCAATCTCTACTCCGATAGAAGTATATCCAATCGTTTTCCTATGTCCCTCACTAACCTGAAAACCTAGATTATACATATAGGAGTCTTAATTAGCATAATCATTTCTTCTTCGAAGAAGAGGAGTTTTATAATAAAACAATTTTTAAAGACCAGAAATTTCCCAAAAGGACTCTTAGTAGAAAGAGCTTGGATAAACCTGTCACAAGTGGCAAAAAACATTTTAATTAAATATTATCGGTAGAGGGTGCTGACAACCTGAAACGCAATATATGCCCCATTAACTTATTCTTCAAAAAACAATTCCCCAACATCCTCCAGAACAATGTTCGACACATCTAAGGCGCCCGTGTTATTTTGCAGCCTCGACCTTTCACTCTGCCCTCATCAAAGGTAGTCAATAGAATCGCTTTACTGGATTGTCATATTATAGATTTGCACAATTCTACATGAAGTTTATTACACGCCTCTTTGATTTAATGCGAGAACGATTAAAATATTTTTGCTGCTAAAAACATTTCGATTTCTTTGAGAGGCTTTCCGAGTAAAAACTGCACTTCTTTATGATTATTTTATCCTTTTTTAATAATTTTTAAAGTTGTCACGCACTTTTGCCTCCTCCGGTATATTTACACGATTACGATTTAATACATAAAAATGCTCACTAAGCATTGAAAATACCATTGATGTAAGAATTATCCATTACAGTTTCAGGAAAATATTTATATTAAATTAAATGTGTTTCTTTTAAATATCCATGTATCCAAAATATATTGTTCTGTGTAAAGTAAATAAATAATAAAGTAAAGTAAATTACTATATAAGGGACCGGAACTAATGGTACTCAATTTTAAACTATACATTGTTGAAGGTTAAAGAACATTGGTAACCCAAATGAAAGGTAGAATATTATTTCAAATGATTTCTTATTTCATTGATAACCCACATAATCAAACTAAATAAACTAAACAAATTGCGCGATGCAGAGAAAAACAAAGGGAGTAATAAATTTTTATTTCTCAAGAGAACAGCTCGCGTGTCAACACCGACATAGGATGGTTGATTACCGAAGTGAAAGAGGGCGTTATTTGTAACGAAATTAATTGAAGTTCGCAGTGATGGTAAGGACAGATGATAGTAAAATTTTAAAAGAATCCAGCTCATTTCACTTAAATTAATTTACGAGTGGAATGAAGAAAAATATTGACAAGGTATCCGAGTACCGTAAAATTGTGAATTTTGCCAAAAATTGCCAATTGTTTTTTATGATTTTATTTTATGTGCAACATTATCAGCTTTATAAAAATACTAATTTTATTACTTTCCGTTCACTAGAACAAAAATAAGTGATTTAGCAGAAACAGATGGCATTACTTTAAGCAAGATAACTAAAGACTTTAAAACGCGTTTTACTTGAAATGTGTTTCTTTGAAAATGCTCAAACGGGGACAGTGATTGTTAAAAAATTTTGAAAATAATTAACTGAATTTTTTTTTAGTATGTTCTGTATAATACTAAAGTGCTTTAACCTTCAAATTTGTCACTCACTGTTTTATTACAAAATTTTCAGTTTCTTATGTTAATATAATCAATATTTTTTTAAGCAATTTCATATAATAACTAAAATAAAGTACTCTAGTTTTTAGCAAAAAGCAAAATATCTCTTATCCTGAAGATCATTTCAAAAATGATTAACATAGCAACAAATCAGAGTTGAAAAATTGAAAACTTGTTCATAAACTTCTGGTACTGAATGGACCGCGTTTATGATATTTTTTGTATATTTTTACCAATATTTTCCATTTTATACATAGCAGTAATAATTTCTTTTTCTTCTCTTACTGTTAGTATATTTTATTTAAAATGTACTAAAAAAAATCTAAAAACAACAAACAAATCTTATATCTGTATTTTTTTAAAAACTGTCGCAAGTAGTCCTATACCTTAAAACAAAAATAATTAACCCTGATCATTATGTACTTTGGATTCAAATTTGATTTAAATTACTTGGGATGACTTAAGAGGCCGTCTTGCTGCTTGACACCAAACTCCAACAAATTAAAAAAAGACAGTATAAACTCTTTATCACAATAGTTTCTGGATGATGTTATTAATAATATTCTATGAACTCTTATACATAATTCTATTCTTTTTTATCGGGATGGAACACATATTATACGAATATATGTTTATGGAGTTCTTGTGCCGAATACTATGCATGATTTTTGTTAATGTGGTGAATAGTTTTCAAACAGTTATAGTGTTAGGTTCGCTACATGCATATTTTACCAGCAATACCCTTTCTTCCTCCTCTTTTTCTCAATTTCGAAATAAATATTTAATATTATGCCCAAAGTTCTGGCAGCATTACATACTTAAGTGATCTTAATTAAGTATTCAAGAATTACTCATTGTAACCCTTTATGGATATTTCTTCTCCTTTCTTATGTTTTTCTATACATTTGTGTGAAAAATACATTAAAAATTCTACTTTAATTAATTGAATAACATTTTAATTTATTAAGCCTTTAGAAGTACTTGTAGTTTATTAATATTAGTTATAAGGAAAAATGAAAACAATTGGGGGATATTTACATGAATTTAAGCACTTTATAAAAACTACATGGACGGTGTTATTTTTGTATTTGTTCATGTTTATACTTTTTTAATACTTCTACTCGGGTTCTTAGTGTATTGTTTCAATTTGTTTTAAAACTTTGAAGTTACGTATCACAAACTAATTAAAGATTTGTACATTTAATCTAATTCTTATATTATACATCATATCATCATGTAAAATAGGAAATTCATTAGAATGTGAAATTACCTTTAGTAAAATATTAATATGTATTTACTTAAGAACCCAAGTTAATTTTAGGTAAAACTTAAATTTCTCACTTGAATGAACTACTGACTACAGAAATGACTACTGACAAAGGCAATTATTGTTGAAAGAAAAACGTTAGAAACTAAATCGGAATGCAACAATTGCATTACTATTCCATACAGTTTGTTAAAATTAAATTTGATTTGTATAACTTGAGAGTTAAATGTTTGCACTTATGTTGTTTAAACTGTATACACTTAATTTCTTGAACTTCTCGTTTATTTTTTTTTTCCTATTTCAAAAGACTGTTCTAATTATTTTTTGTAGATGTATTTATATGTAAATAAATTCGAAGCCTTTTTACAAGCTTTTATTTAACTTACAATGTATGTATGTATGTATGTAATTTGTTCGGGTGGAATCTTGCAACTTAATTTTGAAGCTGATATCTTCATCCCATTGAGCATGACAATGTATGTTTTGACCATTTATATACCAATATTGCAATTAATTAAGAATATATTAATTAAAAACGTTAAAAACCATTAACAGTATTACAACAAAGCAGACCAACTTCGATATGTCTGCATTGTTGTAATAATGTTTTTGACAAAAGTTGGCGTCGAGAATCGGTTTTCAGCCAAACTGGAATTTCATAACGTTGCGCTATTTACTGCATTAATTAACTTTGTATAAAAATAATTAAGTTTATACAACGTAAAAATAATCTAATTTCTACAACGTATGCAATGTTTTTATAGACTTCTATCTATTTTCTTGGATTTTTTAAAATTCAAAACGAAAAAAGTAGAGCTAATTTTCAAGTAGATTGGTACATTGTATTCCTTTCTCAATGCTGCCAAGTTAAACTGAGATGGAGTATTGTAGAACTTCTTTAAAACAATTATCTAACTTTAATCTATGAAACTCAGTCAAAAAATAATTACAGAATCCGTAAGATCATTTATTTCGTCCCAAAACGGTATAATGTTTTTTTACAAAATAATAATATTTGTATTTCTTACGATTTTTTTAAATGAGTCACAATCGATGCTTTTTTATGAAAATAATGTCTAGATTGTTGCGCATGAATCTTTTTAGTTTAAACGAATCAACATTCCGCACTAAAACTACTCAACCTTTGCTCTTTTAGAATCAGTCATTTAAAAAATAAAATGCCGAAAAAAAAATTTTTTTATGCATTTTCAAAAAATATTTAACATTTTAACTAAATATTTAATAACTTCGTTATTTATGAAGATACTCACATAAAACTCTTTTTTTCGTGTGTAGAAAAATATTACCAAGATCTGTACAAAGATTGAAAACATTACTTAAAAATCACGGATTAAAGAAAAAAATTGTGTTTTTCATCTAGTACTCTTTTTGCAAGAATTCATTTAGCTAGACTGTTCGAAAATAACCAGCAAATGACCTAGCAACAATTGTGCGTTGAATGAGATGAATAGACTGAAAACCTGTCCAGTGATAACTAAAAGGTAAAAAATAAATTTAAAGTATAAAAAAACCTTTTTAAAAGCAAGCTTTTATTTAAATGCGCTAAAAAGAATAAAATAAACTTTTTCTGCAAAACTTTTTTTTTTACTATCAACTTATAAAGTCATTGCAGAATGTTATATGATATAAAAGCTTGTCACGAGATTTGCCTCTGCAGATAAACAAGTAAATTGGTCTGATTGATTTTAATTTGTAAAAAATTCAAACTAAGTAAATAAAAGTACTTTAATCTCGTGACCAGCTTTTATATCATATAATTTGTGTAATGACGTTATAAGGTGATAGTAAAAAAAGTTTTAAAAAAAAGTTTATTTTATTCTATTTAGTGCATTTAAATAAAAGCTGGTTTTTAAAAATGTTTTTTTTTTACTTTTAATTTATTTAATGATCGGCTTTCCCTCAAAAATCATATATCAGTCATAAATGTATAAAATAAAGTGTTACAAGCGGTTTTTTCCAACTAATGGCTCGTTTTCATGGAGAATTAAAATAAAGTACGCTAAAAGAAACAGGCGATGAATTTCTGAGTAAATCTTAAGGGGATAATTGGTTTTAAGTTTAAAAAAAGGGTTTGGTTAATATTCAATTTATTTAATTCGCTTCAGATCTAATTAATTTGCTTATTCTATTTAACTTTCGCTATGTTTCAAAGTATTCACCAACAAATGATACTTAGATTGCTAAATTTTCTATGATGAACGCAATATAGGCTAACAGCTAAACGACTTTGAACTGGCAACGGCTGTGAACGATTCAGCGTTATTAAGTTAGACAGTAATCTCTGTTCAACAAAAGTTACCGATACTGTCTTATTTCATTATTCCTAGATTGGCAACTACATTTTGGACATTTGGATGTTTGACTGATAATCGATGGTACAAACAAAAGGCGATGTTCTCTTAACTGAACTTTGGCTTTGAGACCCATTTTGATAAGGACCAGGCCATTGTAGTTGATGCCCCACTAATGTGTTGTACAAAGAAAAAAGGGATATCCTTTGTGAAGTAATACTCAAGGACATAGAAATAAGAAAAAAATGTAGTTTCTTATTAGAAACCTAATCGTAATCGTCTTACTATTTGATTAATACCTAGTGTGGTGAATTGGTTTGGGGATTGTTAGAAAATGAATTATAAAGCTAAAACATAAAAAAAGTATTTTTACAACATGATAGTTTAATGTTTTTATTTAATGTTACTCTATTCATATATTCAAATACACATACAAGGATGTATTGTTTTCTGAAGTTTAAACATATAAATATATATATGTGCCTTACTGATTAAGTGCAATCTATTCTAAAGATAATTTATCCGTTTTAAGAGGGTAGGTTCATGAATTTCGGTCACCAAACACATTTTTCACTTTTCCCATTTTAATAAAATATGGATTTCTACGCTTTTAATGGTGCAAGAAGTTTCATTCTACGTGCAGTAGAAGTATTTTTAATAATTTTTTGAAAATGTTTTACAACATGTCAAAGTGTACTAAATCCATTACTAAAATCCAGTTTTCTAAAAACTAACATTTTTACCATATAAGAAACATTTGTTCCTAAACTACTGCATTTAACAGCTTATAACTTTGCATAATTAATAATTACACTCTAATACATACTTTAATCGAGGGATTTTTTCAAAAAAAAATATTCTGACTTAATTTATAGCATTAAACATCATGAAATTTCACTGTTTTTGAAAAGAAAACAGATTTGTGCAGAAAAAAATTAAAATAACTAGACATCCTATCCATAAAATCTCTGATTAAAGTATGTATTATGTTTCAAAGAATATTCAGTAAAAAAATTGGAGATTTTTATTCAATAGAATATTCATAAATAATCCTTAACTTTATATAATAAATATTCCCTATTTTAACATTACTGAGTTACAGATCCTGTTTCATGAACCTACCCACTTAAGATGTTTTTTTATAGCTAACATCAAATACTCAGTACAAGAACTTCAATATGTCTTCTCATTATAAGTTTCAGTTCAATGCATCTTTTACCTCATTTTATTAGGTTATTACTCAATACTAACATTATTCTCTCTGCCTCTTTCTTTCCTTACACTTTCCTCTTTCTTTGGATTTTGACTTGAGGAACGAGGCAAAAGATAATGAAAAGAGTTTAAATTATTTTATTTTAAATTTCCATGATCAAAAGTTATGTATTAATTTAAAAATTCAAAATATGTAACTCGCACAACATTCCTTAAAGATATGAAGAGTCATTGTGCAGGTAAAAATTTGATTTTTAATTATTTTATCGGAAAATACATTTGCTGCTGCAGGTCTATATAAAAGCCATGGACTCAACCTATTTTCCATGTATGTACAAAATAATGACAACTGGAATAAAAATAATATAAGCTAAATACTGAAAAAAATTAGAAAACTAAGAACTCTTTAAATAGTGCGTTAAATGAATGGGGTTAGATAATTAGAAATTTGCACTAAACAGTATCATTGCCTGATTCTTTCGTTTTCCATTGCAGTAGTTTCTTATTAGAACTCCATATACTTTAGCTAAACATACTTAAACACTTTACTTATATCATTCAATTTATTCAGATTTATTAGCACTAGGAAGCATAATGTCATATTTTCAACACAAGTACAGGAGGGAGTTGGCTCTAATGGGTTTTAAAATCCAAATACTGCAAATTGAACTCTTTCAGTGTAATTTCTACAAGCTAGAATCCCTGAATACTCAGATAAACTCTCTATCATGCTATTGGTTGAGATGAATGTTTCATTATCTTTTGTTGCAACCAAAGTCATATGTGTCTGTTTGATAAGTCAATCATCTTATTGTAATATTTTATCATTTTTTTAAACCAATGATATCCTTCATTTTGATGGTTTCCAGATTTACAACATCTAACTTTTAACCATTTGCGTACCAGCATGTGCTTTCTGGTATCCACTGAATACCCATTGACTTTCACTTTGCGACGCACATTTCCTTTTGATGCTGATTGAGGTTCAAGTTCGTTCGTGTTTCGTTTCTCTTTCTAAAATTTGTACAACTATTTTTGTTACTTAGTTTTAATTTCTTGCCAATATGGCATCGTCGATGGACTTCAACAAAAGTGCTACTGAATGAGAATATTGACCGAAAACCAATGAAAACGACAGTGACTATGTTACCAATTTATCTATTTATATAGAAGAAAAAGAAGAAATGGAAAAAATAAATGGCAATGCACTTATATGACATATGTGCTAAAGTTTTTGTTCCAAGGGACATTTCAAGCAATTTCGCAAAGATTTTCAATTTTAATTTAATTTTCCTGTTTTTTTTTTCAAATTTTTGTAACCAAGACATTTTGTAACTTAACTTTTGCAATTTTATACAATCCAAATAAAAGAAAATTCTTATGCTAATTACAGTGTTTGTACTCCTAAATAAGCCTTGTATCCACATGAGTTTACAATGCACTTTAACCTTATATGTAGATTGTATTCACTAATAGTTACATGGTGCGCAAGGAGTTAAGCTTACTTATGACTTATATGAAATATTTCTTCTCTTTTAACACTAAAACATCCATCGGTGTTGATTGGAAAACGGAGCCTGTTTAGTCTGTTCTCCTTTCTGCATTTTTGCATGGAATTCGCGAATTTTAATCATTTACCATGGTGATTACACAGAAAATGTGTTGTGGTCCTACTTATTTGGGAGGGATTTCACAACTAAATATACGTAGATTGATCATTGGTGTTGTTTCCACACTAAGACAATTTATTATTGTAAATAGGTCTTTCATCAAAAGATAGTTCCCTAAGTATATACCATTGGTAAAACTAACTTCCGGTAGTAATATCGCACAATTATTTGACTTTTAATGCAGTGTTGTTGAATTAAATGTGGAAATAAGTCAGTTTTTCTAAAATCGTTTTGTCTAAGTGCTTCGTTACGTGGTATTTTCTTATCTCCTCATAAAAAAATCATACTATTTTTAAACCTTATGCAGAGCAGATACCTTGAAATGATGACTCGTTAAATAGGTCTAAGCCTGATTAAATTTGCAAATGAAAAAATCCTGATATATATATATATGTACACTGCTGTCCAAAAGTTAGCATAATTGATAATTATATGAATAAAGAAGGAACTGTAAATCAGAATGGCGGGAAACGTGATATGCGAGTGCGAAATGGTTATAAAAAAAAGGAAGGAAATCAAAAGAATGATAAAAATTAATTTAACTATCCAAAGTAGCAGTTTGAAAGAAAACTGAGCATAGCAACGATTCACACTTTAAAGAAAAAATTAAAGGAAACATTAAATAAAATACTGATGCTGCAGTTTAATAAGGCGTGTGGTCACCTCTGACAGCCAGGCACGCTACAGAGCGATTTACCATACTTGCTATGAGATGATAAGTGAGTTGTAGGCTCAACCGGTTCCAAGCTTCTTGGACAGCTTTCTTCAGTTCCTTAACGGAGCTTGGTGGGTGCGAAAGGGCAGCAATTTGTCTACCGAATATATCCCATACATGTTCGATAGGATTTAAAACAGGGGAGTTCGCAAGCCACGACATGCGCTGAATGTTTTCCGTTTCAAGGAAGTCATCAATCAGCACCGTTCGGTGACATGGCGCATTATCATCCATGAATATGAAGTCAGGACCGACAGCACCTCGAAACAAGCAAACATAAGGCTCAAGAACTTCGTCTCTGTAACTTTGAGCAGTCACATACCCCGCGTTAAAGACATGGAGGTGTCTGCGGCTGCCCATCATGATGCCTGCTCATACCATTACTCTCATTGATGTAAAATGATGTCTTTCCGTTATATTTCTTGGTTAAAAACGTGTATCAAGTTCTCACCATATCGTTACCCGCGGATAATCACTACTCAGACTAAACTGGGACTCGTCACTGAACATGACATTGGTCCACTCTCCCACACTCCAATGTTGATGTTTCAAATTCCAGTTCAAACGAGCGCATTTGTGCGCAGACGTGAGGGAATGCAAACTGCTGGTCTTCTGGCATACAGGTCAGCATGATTGATTCTCCTATAAAGAGTTTGTCTCGAAATTCATAATCCTGTGGCAACTGTGAGCGCCGAAC